>WIQG01000457.1:0-95760 GCA_014925785.1 Mycena galopus ATCC 62051
AAACGGTAACATCTTGAGTTCAGAAGCTGCTAGGTATCCACCATGTTCCTGTTGTAGCCGTTTCCAGATGGGCAGCATACAGGCGACTGGTATGAGGGTTTCCGGCGTGCGGGCAATCTGACCACGGGCCCACTCTGCAAATTGCGCGTGCGTAGAAGAGTCGAGTTTAGCGAAACGCTTGGGAATTGTCGATTGTATCGTCTGGAAAAATCCTAGTACCTTTTCGAAACCGAACTGAGGATACATTTTAAGCATATTGCGGAGGGCTGGGGACAACTCTTTTTGGTCACGTTGAACGACAGATGCACCCAGTTCGTCGAGCAAATTGCACAACCAGTACGGCTCCGAGTTACCAACCAGGATCACGGAATTGGTGTAGCACCGGGCCAAACTCACATAATGGCTTGCGCGAATGGTGCGTACGAGTGGGAAGGACGAAAACCTCGTGTCTGTAGAGATGTTAAAAGTTCAAATTTGCAAGAGTGAGGTGACTTGAACACCTACCATTGGGAAGCCCAAAATGTGGGTACTCCGCCCAGAACAATTTCACCCATTCTTCCTCCTCCTGTTTTAGTCCCGATTTTTCGGCAGCCTCCGGAAAATGTTCCTTGATCAATTTCTCGACGGCAGTGAACGTAAATTTGGTGACATTCAGGTCCTTGTCCAAGAACTTGTCTGCGACAAATTCCGGATCGACAAGAAATTCAGACCGGAAAAGGATTCGGTGAGGATGAGTGGGTTTCCAAACGTGGTAGGTGGATCCAGATGATTGTTTTTGTATGAGCGCGAGCTTCCCATCGGCGAGGGGCAAAAGAGGAAGCCCAGTAAAGTCCATTGTCTCGTCTTCGACCAGAAATTTCGCCAGACTTTGAATGTCACGTGTCGTAACTTCCCCCTTATCGAATAATGTCCGAATACGAGTGGCTTTCTGTTTAATCTCCAACTTGACGAAAGCGGTGTCCACAAACTTCATGGCCTCGTGTTCGGCACAGCGATCCCGAACCTTGGCTGGGAGGCGAACAATATGGTGAGTGCCTAGTAAAGATAGAATTTTGGTGACCGGAGCTGGCTCGTTCCCGCCCACAAGAACGTCCGATGGGCGAAACTGTCCAGCCTCAAAAGAACTGACGCAAACACGTTGTTTGGTGCAGGGTAGATGCGTGTTGTAGAATGCATCAACAAGGTTCTTTGAAACACTATCCTGCTGGCTCGTATTTCCTGGCCACCACGCTTCATTGCCAAGGCTAGCTTGGGTCCTGAGCAAGTCCGACAGAAGGAAGAGGTACAGGGGCGGAGCGACGTCAGTGAGTAACCTAATTCGAGTGAGACTATTGTCAATGAATCAGGAAAAACAACGGAAACTGACCATCGATTGTATTTGGATTCCGCGTTGGCTAAATCATCCAGTCGTATAGCACGCCGATCCGGCGAAAGGATGAAAGATGCTGTTAAATGAACTGGGAGGGTCGTTGAAATCGGAAGCGGAAGAACCGAGAATAAATTATGGTTGGTATTGCTTCGGGTGAGTGGCGCAGCTAGGCCGACAACGATGGGTGATCGCAGTCGATGCGGTATGACGAGTGGAGCGAGTTCAGCGGGCAATTGGCTCAGCGGACACGATACAGAGACAACCTTGAAGTCCTCGGTTTTTTCCGCCCCACCAACACGAATATGGACCAACTGTGTTTTGAACTGAAAAACGCTTTCCGGAGGGTCCCGCGAAGCCGATATAGCCCATCCACTGCTCGGCTTTCCGGCACCATCTCGACTGAGGGCAACAATGCTCTCCAATTTCGTAAAGATGAGAGCATGTTTGGCGGAGTGATAATAGGGCTTGACTAGCTTGTCCCGTATATGTTGCGGGGTAATACGAGCTGTATTCAAAATTGACTGTGCGTTGATGTGCGAAGAGTTGCGGAGAGGAAGACGGAAAATAGTCTGCATCAATTCAGTTTAAGAGGGTCGAGCGATTGAAAGACTATAGACCCACGCCATTGTAATGATTGCCGCGATCCATTTGGAATTCAAACAGTCCATCGACGCTGAGAAGGTGGTCGGGATACCAGCTGAACTGAGTAAACATTTAGTTCATTTGGATCAGACAAGCAAATACCGCTTGATTTGTTCCAGAGGCAGGAGGAGCGACGCGCGACCTGACATAGAATACCGCCATCAGTCTCAGAGAAACAAACGCGGCGCGTTCAAACCTTGGATAGGAAGGTGCGTTTTGGATGGGTCCAAGAATAACACATTAGCGCCGGAAACTATCATCGCCATCTGAAAATTTTGATTAGTTCAAACGAGAAACGGCGAGGTGGCGGGTTCACCTCTGTGAAGTGGAACATAGAAAGAACACCCAGTCCGAATTGCCCGATCGTGGTCGTCCTTCCCTCCTTTCCCCCTATCCTGTGGTCTCGTCAGACTATTGCAGACAGACGAAATCGAAGATGTACCCTGTTCTACAAATACCCTCGAAATCTGTAGGAGAGAAGACACCATCGTTATACATGACCAGCGAAGGGCAGGTTTGGAATGGCGCCATTGCAGAAGAAAGGAGCTTGCCAGCCGGACCAGGTCGCTCATCTACAAGGATTCCAAACTTCGTAGCATTTGCGTCACAGGCATTCGCCAAAAACTCGTTGCAGATTTGTTGCTCAGAATATTGTTTTAGGACATTGCGGATTGTGGTCGTCAAGCTTTCGCCCATGTCAACGCCGGGGGTGAGCTCGACAGCCTGGAATCCAAGCCGTTTCATCAAAAGTTTTTTCGAAAGCTCATCCGAAAGATGAGCGTGAGCCAGGTAATGCTTGCCGGGATCAATTAGGCACGCGCGCTCCCCGACGTCGTTAAAATACACTTCTTCGATATTGCGAAGAACCGCATTACTGTCGGGGACAAGTAAGTCCTGGCGGCTAACAGACTTGAGGTCGTCAGCAAGCACTGCGAGTATCAGGAGCGCCTGATCGGCGACGTCCTGTGTAGAAGACTTCTTCTCTAGCGTCTTCAGCTCGGCGACCAGAACAGCTGGTAGCGGCCTATTAAACAATGTCAAAGAGCTCAAAAGAAATAACGGATCTGATGGATACCTTTCGGTGCATCCCATGCGCTGGAGGAATCCTCGTATGTGCGGTTGATCAGCCAAGCTGAAAGGGATCTGATAAAATCCAGCCAAACCAAATGTCGAGGCGAAGACGGCGTAATTGGTAGATACAAGGCGATTGGACGCGATAGGAATCCAAGCTCTGCCAAAGGTGATGCTCGTCAACTCTGCCACCTCTGCGTCGGTGAGTTGACGGGCACTGAATTCTTTGATCAGGCATTCCAGTTTCAAAGTCGAAGCATGGCCACTCCGAATGATCGCACGAAGTTGAGCTAGGAGAATCGACATCGATATTGGCTGATCCCAGCCAAGTGCAGTTCGGAGGGATGGGGACAATTTGACGTCACGATCCAGGACAGGAACTACTTCGTCGAACAGTTCAGGCTGTTGAACAGCATCGAAGCATTCTCCCCGACCAACCAGCCCACTGGCAGTCGGTAACCACTTGGCTTCTATTGGAATCGCAAGCGACGTGCAATCCATGGCCGACGTGTGAAGCATGCTCAAAAGCTGAGTAGCGAGGAGTCTCGACTCCAACGAAGTTGAGCGACAGGAAATGAACTGTATCCGTTCTGCAACCAAGTCTACTGTGAGAGTAGCTGTGAGCAACCTCAGAGCCCGCAAGTGTCGGAGAATCAGAATATCGTCGGCCTGCATCGTCGGTATCCGATCTTTGCTCTCCGAGTATATCGCCACCAAATCTGGCTTGGTGGGATCAATGACGTGGGCAGGGGACTGCAGTGTCCCATCGAGCACGGGGATAAAAACGACCGTGTGGAGGAATTTCAAGAGGGCCGGAGGGAGGGCATCGCGATTCCGGACCATGTAGTCAAGGAACCCAGACTGCAGGTTCTTGGATTGGAGAGAAAAATAATCCAGGGCGACTTGGAGAATATCAGCGTTAGACAGCGGACTGCTATTGCTAGGCGCAAGCTGCGGCAGAAGAGCAAGATCGACGTTGCTCCCATCAAGGAAAACAACGCCGCTAGCAACGGGAAGAAGGACTGTCGTTCCGCTAGGGACACCCAGAACAGTCGCACCCTCGGCAATGTGGTCGAGATTGGGTAAAGAAACGCTCTTCGACTTTCTATGCAGTAACGGTAGCTTGAAGCCCGACAACACTTTGGGCGACTTCTCCGGTACCGTAACGACCGATGGAGTAAGGAGGGTAAATATGGGCAGGGACCGTAGTTTTTGGCGTTGACTTTCGTCCAGGGGGCGTTGCTGACAAGTCTGCAGTACACAGTCAAGAACGTGCTTCGACAGAGCATATGCGGCATCCTTTTCCAATCGCAAGTCCTGGCCAAACTTGATTCGGTCAAGTACGAGGTGAATGTCACTCAGGCCCTTTAAGACCAATGGGTAATGAGCGAGTCCTTGGCGCGCATCTGCTGAGAACGCGGGGTGTAGAAAGGCCAACCCGAGGCCCCTGAATATTGAGACCAATATCGGGTCTGCTCCGAGCTCGGAGAAGACTCCAACAACGGGCGACTCGAGGCCGGTGCGGGTCGGCACGATGCACAAAGCGTGAATCTGAGGGAACAACAGATCACGGGCGGACCATATTCCAATCCATTCCCAGAATGCCGTCAGCCAAGCGACGATGGCATCGTCTAGTTTCCCCTCATGGTGCTGAGAGAGATCGAATCCCAGTGGCGATGACTGGAGATACGAGGCAACTTTCTCGGGAGAAAGGATCGAGATATTCAACGTTGAAGTGTGGCGGAAAAGATCTCGTAAATGGACAGGAATGGAGGGAAGGCACACGGCCGAGTCGTCCAAACTCTTGAACACGTCGTATTCGGCCTGGTTAAACATGGTATGGGCCGGAGCAGCGCCACTCCGGACGGGTGCCAACCATTCTCCGTTCACAAGAGGTATCAGAGGTAGTCCAAGCACGTACTCCAACCGGTTAGTCTGGAGAAGGTATTGGAGAAGCGCTGTCCGATCGGTCACATCCATGGCTTGAATCTCAGTAACCTGACTCTAAATTTCGGTGGTCAGCGGGAGAACAAAGGACCTGGCATGGGCTTACGGATAGACCAAGGTATGCAATACTGGGGGATAATAAGGTATACCGAATAGGAGTAGCAGTCGCTCCGCTGCTGCTCAAGAGTTCCACGATGTATGTTGGTAGTCGGGTGGTGACTCGTAGCCCCGCATTTGCCAACGCCCGGAGGGTTGCATCATCGACATCAGCCGACGCGACGTGGACAGCTCCTAGCTCTGCAAAATGTGGAAGGGTGCCTGCTTTGGAGCCAGTAACGACGGGCCACACTTCCGCTTTGGATGCCACGATGCACGCGAGCAGCTTGGCGGGCAACGTTTGCCAATAAGCGTTGTCGCCGCCAAATACCTCGTGCTGCCTTGGGGGCCACGCTCTGAACACGTCCGTAAGGTGATCCGTTTGCAGAAGAACTTCGAGTAGCGCTGCCCACGTGCGAGGCAAGAACGTATCAAATAAGATGGAATTCCATTCCACCAACACACTGTGGTTCACGGGTAACGATGAGTAGACCGAATGCTAGTCATGGCAAACAATGTACCTGTCCTCTGAGCCGCGGACAATTCCAATCTCTCCGCCGTTGTTCAAATTTTGCCGCGATTGAGTCAGCGCAAATAAACCGTGAACGTGGCAAGGAAATCCTGTGAAATAAACAAGTTAGAAATGATAAATCGTCTGTTTGGCAAGGGAGACTACCTGTTTTCAGCGGCAGCGGTAGATAAGTGAACAAGCGTCCAGAATTTTCTTCCGTTGCCAGAATTGACATTGGGATCGCTATGGCCATCTCCGCGAGAAGTTTGTGTTTCGACAAGATTGGTCGCGGATCTTGTCCCAGGCGCAGAGATAAGAGGGAAGTAAAGTGAGCTTCTTGGAAAAAGGAGTGTACAATACGCCAGGTTTTCTCGACGTGGCCAAGTAAAGGAGTTTCAACCGCCACGGTACATTTGAATGAGGTGTGGCGATCGGCGTCACTATTCCACGACATAATTGCGTCCTTCTCTATAGAGCACTTGGCTAGGCATCTCCGGCCGCCCTGTGCGTCAACCTCGTGAACCTCAATCGAGGTAATATTCTTCAAAAATAACAGCGATATCCCGATTTCCTCGCGCACGAAGTCATCGAATAACTGGCGAATCTCTGTGGCGTCGACTGTTTTGGAGCTGATGCTGCTTTGCGCCCCAGGCGTTCGCAGTGGAAGGCGGATAATAGAGCCAGCAAAGTCCTGATGGCGGGCATTCGGAGTAAGGAAGAATCCGAACGCATCCAACTGGTCGTTGTACTCGGTAGCCTTGGGTGCAAAATCGAGTTTGATCCCACCGGACTCGGTGAAGTGATGATGAGGGTCGAGAATAGCCAATGAAGGCCCTGGTGGAGATATGGACTTGAAAAAATAGAGAATGAGGATGTAATACGCACCAGACAAAACTTGCGGATTGTCCGTAACCTGAGACTCCTAAGTCAGCATTGGACGCAAACGTTCAAATGTGGCGTACGTGATAACATGAGCGAAACCCGATGCCATACTTTCCAATCTTGCTTCAGAAAATCAGCATGCAACGGGACCGTGCGGGGAAGCAAACTCACGATGTATCCTCCTTCTTCGATGACCTATGAATACTTTGCAACGCATCCCAGTCCGCATCTGAAAAGCTGGAAAGCAATTGGGTTGGTTTGTTATGCGAGGGAAGAGTATATAACGCACAGAGAATCGTTGTACGCTAACAGCGACGGGCCCTGAGTGGTCGCAAGTTTTGGGTCGACTAACGTTCCTGTTCCGTGCGACCGAGCATCGAGGACGAACACCTGCTTGGTTGCGCGCGCATCGTCTGAATTCTGCAACAGTTCACGGAATAGTCCCACAGAGAACGGGTATGCGCCCAAGATGGCCGCTAAAGTGTCCGTTGGCAGAGAATACTCGCCGAACGACATGGTAGACGCGCTGAATAATGGATGTGGTGCGCTGGGTGCGCTTCAGCGCGCTTAAAGCACCTCGATATCAAGGCAGTGCGAATAACAGCTGTCGGGCCCCTGTCGCTGACATGTTGAAATGGGGATCGGAAGAAGAAATGATTCGTATCTGACCTAGTCCAGACGTCCTGACAAGCTTAGGTGACTCGAGGACAGACTGAGGGTGACCCCACAAATAGAACTGTCAGACCTGTGGCGGTACCCTGGCCACTGCACAGGGACTGATTAAAAGCGGCATGACCCATGACAAGAAAACCACAGCTTTGCGAGGCTGTGAACAATAATTAATCTGCCGCGTTATCGTGGTTCCAGCTAGTGGCATGATAGTGACTGGCATTTTGAGATTCTGTCACAGTCGCGGTCTCGTGATTGGCCACGTTTTGAAGGGTCGCGAAGATACAGTAACATTAGAAATTGAATGTCAAACTGGAGCGCGGGATCAACAGTGCCTCGGGCTGTAGAAAGCCTAGTCCAACGAGGGAATCAAGGGAACGGGACCAGAACCCGGGAGGGACGGTGATCTCAGACAGGTTCAGACTCAGTCGTATCAGTATCAACTAGACATAGGGATGGCAGATAAAGAATGGGCAGTGCGGGATGTAAGACGATGAAGGAGGTATATTTGAGAATGGAAAATTTACTCCTTCATTTCACAAGCGCACCGGGGGCCAGACGCGTCGGAAGGATCGTCGCCGCGGATGGAGAAGCACGGGAGTTGGTAGGTAGGTAGGTAGGATTACACGGCCGGTCCAGGTAGGAATATTAGCTTGATCACTGCGCCGAGGCTTCGTCCGTCAAGGCACTCCAGAAAAATCAAAGGTTTGAGGCCTGGATTAAATAAGCGACTCGGACGCGCCATGGCGATTGGGTTTTGGAGCCGTGAGCACTTCGAAAGGGCTGGGCACTGCCAAGGTCAAAGTTTTGTGATTTCGCTATCCGCGGGCGATGGGATTAGTAAGCCTGAGCATGCATGTCCGTTGAAGATTTCGGATTCAGTGCAATGTCATGCATTCAGAGAGAACAACTCGCGTGCCATCGCGCTTCCAGGTTGGAGGAGCGAGCAGTGGGAAGAGGCAAGTGGCCCAAGCAAGATGTCACGTGCCAGTGGCTTTAGACGCGATTCTTTCCTGCCACCACCATGAGCGGAGTGGCTCAGTGGGAAGCAGAATACAATCAATCGAACGACCTCAATCCTGCGTCCGGTCCCTCGCTACCTCGTCGTGGTCGAAATGCTCTACTCGATGAGGATGACCCAATGCCCGACATTCAGATCGGCGATGAACAGCCAGTTGTGGAAACTTTACCGGAAGAAACACCTCTTGAGCAACTAACGCGACACTGGATGAACGAAAGACACGCTCCGGACATACTTCCCGCTCAGGATGTGCTATTATCTTCGTTGCTGGACCATATCCGACGACAGGTGCCCATTCGCCCACATTTATTGGCACACGCGTAATCCATGTACTAGTCAGAAACGATCCAACTTCTGCGGGGAGACCCATCAACCTCTGAGGAAGAACACATCAGAATTATGCTCGCCCAGACGGAGGTCGAGCGCGTAAAGTTTATCGTGCGCTCGTATGTGCGTACGCGACTTTTCAAGGTATGTTTGGGTTATTCGTCCTTTGGGCGCGCGGTAATCATGCGAAAGGATGTAGATTGAAAACTACGCTCGGTACATAATCGCAAACGAACAAGTTCAGACTCGAATAACCATCGCTGAACGCGACTATGCCAGTCGGCGAGTTGGATCTGTTGTTGATCATCGACCCTACTCATTTTGTTCCCAAAAGACATGCCCACCTAATAGACAGGCACTTTTACTCCTCTGTTCTGCAGAGTCTTCCGGAATCCCAAGCAGGGCTCGACGACATACCCAATTTCATCATGCCCCCCATGGGTGATTGGCTAGCTTTAATTGTGACGCAGCTGCGGCTCACGCTTCCCTCAGTTACAGAACCTGACGCTACGCGTGCCGTGTTCGCCCACGCACGCAAAACCACTGTTGCCAGAACGCCAGAGTACGTGAGGATCTGATCACTACCTCCGCCGTCTTGCTAATGATACGCAGAGGTAATACCGTGAATCTCGCCAAAGGCAGTCTTACGCTGCTGTCATTTGCGGCTGTTGCAGACCTGATAGCGCAGGGCGACGTCGAGCTCGTGTAAATTTGTATATCGTACAGAGTGTCAATACATTCATCAGGAATACATTGATATATATCGTCAGAATAAAGTTATCGTCGGGGAAATAAGACGGTTCGACCCGGATGCTACCGTTTGGGCATGAAAGGCTTATCCTCCCAATCGCTATCGGCGTCTCCACTCTTCGGCTGATGCTCGTCGTCCGCATCTTCCATGTTGGTGTCATCAGCGTCCTCAGCCTCCGGCTCTGACTTGGTTTCTGCCTCCGCAGGCTCCTCGTCCCCCTCGCCTTTCTTCTTCTTCCTCTTCCGTGTCGTCGTCGTAGCCTCTCCATTGCCATTACCGGCCGTCCTCTTACCTTTACCGCGCTTCTTCTTCTCTGCATTCTCGCCCTCTAGATCGATGGTTCCTCCGTTGGACGGGTCTGGAACAGCCTCTACGATTTCTTTCAGGAAATCGAGCATTTCTGTGGTATCCACAGCGTGCTTTCTGCCGTTTCAGCAATATTTTAGCACAATGGCAGTGGCGGAGGGCAGTGGACGCACAGATGGTAGGCTTCAACCTTCCTCGAACCCCGCTCAACCGTGACCTTGCTCGCCTCCTCGATAATAAGCCCTAGGAACAGTTCCAAGGCCTTTGCTGCATTGCGTTTGCGTTCTTGTTACTATGAATTGATTTCGTCATGAGCGCAGGGACGACGCACATATAACGATCGGGGTGGCCTGGGCGACTTTGCCGACCTCTTCATCCTTCTGCATGATCCTCTTTATACGAGCCTACGCCAGTGACAAGACTCGGAGTCAGATTTTGTGGTTGGGCGGACAAGAGGCGTACAACGGGGAATTTGGTCTGCTTGTTCTTGTTCTTCATGTCTGGATGCTCTTGCTGCTTTCAAAAGCTACCTAGGACTCAAAACAGACTGGAATTGCGCAGATACGACAGGTTTCACGAAGGTGAGTGGTTTGTGGAAGTAAAAGTTAACACGTGACGACTATATAAGGGTCACCTGCTCTGTCAAAACGCGTCGCGGGAAAACGCTGTACTAAGTCGTAGAATATTGCGAGAGAAAAACGGTGCCGAGCAATCGACGGAAGTAGCGCGTAGTACGGCAAGAAATAAAATTGTAGAAAAGAATGCGTGGATTTCGTGCATCCGGCAGCAATAAAATCATGGGGGGAAGAGTATATACTCGAAACATGAACAAACGCGTGGCCGGGGGAATTAGTCGAGCTTCTGGCAAAGAAAGGTTTTTCGTTGTCAATGGCTCCCGCAGCGCGAACGATAAACCAGCAATGGTTTGGGAAATGATCTAGCCATAAATCTCGAATAGTCCTGTAACCAAAGGAAGAACACCACGCCAACGGTTCGTTTCGGGAATCTTACGAAAGGCGCACCGAGGGTACGCAGCAAGGCCGTGTCACTGCTTGCTTCGAACATAGTGTATGCCGTGAAAACTGCGGGCACCTTGCTGGCCAGGATAACTTTCCCATCCCGAGACCTCGACTTCGCTCATGCCAGTGTTGAAGCCCGTGATGAGGTCGGGGGGGGGAGGGTTCGCGCGATACTCTGCCGAATTCGTAAAGTCGTGGAAGGTGGTGGGCCATACAATGGCCGCTCTGAATTGCCGACTTTGTCGGCAGGCAGTGATTGCGAGATTCTGCGGGATACGGACGCGGGTCCGATGCAAATTATGATGAGCTTCTGAAGCTTGGGTGGATGATGCAGGAGCTTCTCCATCATGTCCTGGGTGGTAAGTTCCTTCTCCGCCGCAACAATGTGGATGCAGAGTTGGGATCGCATCTGGAGGTCGGGTATTGTTTCCTCCATCGCCCCCAACAGGGTGAGTACCATGCTGGTAGAGTTAGTGAAAAGAACTTCGGCAGCGCGCGCCGCATCCCGGTGTGAGCCCTCGAACTGGCGCGCGAACGATGGGACATTGGCCTGAAAGTCAGGGAAGACACACTTGTGGTAGTCGGCCCATCCGCTTAAACTCGAGGGTGCAATGTAAGAGGATCACGCATGCTTGGTCCAGGCGAGGGGCGGGCGAGAAGCATCGTTCAATATGTGCGCAGCCTCCACGTTCTGAACAGTCACTGCGGTAGAAAGGTCTACACAGTGTTGTTCGGTGTGCGCGACCTTGCGAAATATTCCTTCGCGCTCGGTCGAACATCACCAAGCAAGCTGGCACATTTCACAGCGAGAGAACTTATGCTCCTCGTCGTGAAACGGAGTACGGAAGCCCACCTGACATTTCATGCCGGTACTGCATTCTGCTGAGTAGAAGATTTTCCGGCGAGTGCAGTGGCTCACGTTATGATAGTGGGGGAACCACCCGTCCGTATCTGCAGCCATCAAGAAAAATTTCGCACCGAGCTTTCTGCGGCAATGTGAGCGGAATGTAAAGGAAGATAGCGAGATTGCCATTACCCTCCTCAGCTACGTAATACTCGAGACATTGAGACAGATTCGAGAGCGTGTGGCCCTTGTCGAGGTCATACGCGTCGACTCTCTGCAACGGTTTGCATATCCCTTCATGGTGCGGTCAGTCTTCTTTCTGACATGTCTTGTCGCAGTATGCGACCCGCCGGCACTTGACGCATTTGCTCAGGACTTGCGCCGACTCGCGGAAGCAGTTGGTGCAACCAATAAGCGCCGTCTGGGTTCGTGTGGCCTGGATGGTGTTTTTTTTAGTGACGCTGTATCTGGCTACATGTTGCGGCTGGGAAGAAAGAAGGCAAGCTTGGCAACGCCTCTGGTACGGGCGACGCTTCTTGTCTGGCCTAAACGAGACGGCAGTCTCAGTCTCACTCGCTGACAAAGCGAAGAGATCCGGGAAGGCGGGGGCAGATGCGGTAAATGGGCCCTTGACCTTGCTTTCCTGGGGTTGGCGGCCAGAATTTTGCTGCAATTCAAGAGGTCTTGAGGTTGAGACAAAGTTATCAACGGCGCTCGAGTTGGTCATATGTGATTCAAACACCAGACATGCTGCCAGTAAACTCCAACTTTCGTGGTGCTGAGAGAAGGTATGCTTCGTTGGAGGCTACTGAGTTTGGGGGCTTGGGAGAATTCGAAGGAAAAACAAACGCGACAGAACCCGGGCCCGACCGTCTCATCAGCGGATCAATAAACAGGGACAACACACTGAGAAATTGCTCTCGCTCATTCACCACTGAGCAGTGGAGTCTCTAGGAAATCAATGGCGTGGGCTCTACCTATCTTCTGGGTGTACTGGAATTTCTCCGCCAATATTTCGGTGCAGGACATCTCGCCAAAAGAAATCGCCAAAAGAAATCCTTCAAAATTTCTCCATTCCAAAACAATCGATTTTCTTTTGGAATTTTAGTCTTCAAGCTTCAAGAAACTATGGCTTAACCGGAACACCTTCTCTTTGACTCTCACTGTTGGTGTTCTGCGGTTTTGTTTTTCTTGACTCCAAAACTTTATCCCTGACGTCATCGTGCGATCGGGCGCCTGCAATTCACAGCACTTTACACGCAACAACCATGAGCTCTGAGCACGGTACACGAAAGGTAAGTGTTTTCCTGAATGTGCTGCTTGGGCTGATTATTTCAGCGCCCTGTATTTGAACATGAAGAGGCATGGGAAGACGTGGAGGTGGATCCAAAATCTGAGATTTGGGATCCAAAACAGGAAATCCTGGAGGAGTTCTCTTCTAGGGCGAGGACCAGAAGCCCGGCTCGCAGCGCAACATCAAACCGGACGAGTCCTCGGAAACGTCGATTCCAGGTAGGGGCCTCGTCATCTAGAAAGGCGCCTTTGCCCGCTGTGCAAGCACCAAATCCCAAGATCGCAATACCCACCGAACACGTGTACAGTGGCGGTCTCTACATGGTCGCATACATCTTGGATGTTCTGAGAATGGCCATCCAGCTCCTCCGCAGACCTTTATCCTTCCTAGTTTTTCTGTGGATGTTTGCCTTCATCCTGCACAGAATATCCCATACTCTCAAAGCGGCGTTTTCGCCGTTGTGTTACATTCCGGGCATCTCCAGCTCTGGATTGTGTCTCCCGGATGGCTATGCGACGGCATCAGGCAGCCTCCGATCACCGAAATGGGCAGATTATCCGTCCCTCGTGGACGCACAGAGTGCGACCCTCGAGCAACTATTAGACGAGTCGAGCTCTGGCTCGGTGCTGGCACTTAAAATCAAGAAAGCGGAAATGGCCACCACGGATTTGGTGACGCTCGTTCGCGTGAGCGATTTGAAGAGCCGGGACATGCTGGGAGAGGCGCTTCGGCAGTTTGTAGATGATGCGCGAGTAGCAGGCAGAGCCTTGAATAAGCTCAATGCTAAAGTGGCAGGTGCAGTTGACGGGTAAACCTATCAGCGTTGCTCATTTTAGCGCCTACTCAACCCTACTGCAGAATCATGGCCGTCAATGACTATGCGCTCAAAACAATCGAAGCAGCCCAATCCGAGTCTCCTCCCTCCATTCTTGGCCAACTCGTGCCATGGAACTCGAAACCAAAGACTAGCCTTGTCCTCTCTACATTCGAGGACTCGATGAACTATCTGTCCTTCGCAATCCAAGGACTTGTTCTCGAGTTTGAGCTGAACCTCCAGAACCTGAACAAGCTGGAGGAACAGCTTTCTGTCCTTCACGAATTCGTCTCACGCGAGGACAGTTCCATCTCGTCAGCAAAGTCAGACTTACTTGGCGAGCTCTGGACGAAGGTTGGGGGAAATCGGCGAAAACTCCGGGGATACGAGCATCATCTCCAGTTGCTAAAGGGGCTGACCGAATATCGGAAACAAGCGCTGGTGCACGTCGTCTCTGCTTTGCAGACGCTTACACAGATGAGCGAGGATATCGAGAATCTACGGGAGAGGGTCTCTGCACCCGAACTCACTGGTTCACGGATTCCTGTCGAGGTGCACATCAAGAGTATTCAGAACGGGTTGGATCGAGTGAAGGAGGGTAGAACCAAGGCGAAAGCAAGAGAGACTGAGGCTCTGAGGAAGATCATTGGTTCGGAGACGGAATGAACAGCTTGCACCCAATGTTTTATTTTTTGTAAGTATTATTTAGGTATCGTAATTCCTGTAATTTGGAGAGGTGATTCGGACGAAAACAATACACGCTGAGTCGGTCGTCCAAGCGACGAGAGTATGCGCACTAGTCAGGACAATCAACAGTGGCGAAAGGATCTCAAAGGTTGAAACTTTTTGGGCATTTGCATCAACGTTCGACGTCATGATATGGATACATGTGTGCATTACAAGTAAAGACCGTACAAATTATCCCGCGGAGAGCCCAGAAAGAATTGTGTTCGGACAAGTTGCCATTATGAACAGACCGGTCACACCAAAAGAAATCAATGCGAATATTCCCAACAAACCACAAGTGTCTGCAGCATCAGGAATGGATCTTCCGCCTTGCGCGGACAGATCCAGCCAGCGGCTCGTGGAGAGAGAGCCATCTCGCCATGCTTGGGTGCGCTTCAGCACAGCTCAAGCAACGTAATATGGAGTTGCGTTTAAAATTTCCTCAGCGAAGGGCAGGCTTTTGCACTCCGCCGTGTTGAGACATTTTGCAACTCTTGTTCCAATGTCTAACCCTTCGAAATATGCGCCATGCAAGAAACCTATTGTAATCGCCGGGCATCAGTTTCAAAAATAATATTCAAAAAGACGCGAATCGCCCACCGAAATACTTTTGGCTCGTCCCCTCGCCTGAGAACCAAAGGCGTTTTCCGATATTTGCGCGGATGTTGGTATGATGTGGGCTCACGAAGCCGGACGGCCAGTTGCTGAAGCTTCCCCGGTATAGTGGGTCGGAGAACCACCGCGGGAAAAAGAACGCGGTCGGCGTCGGGATGGTGGTGTTGGGGAACATCGTCTGCAGAACCTCGAGGACTTCCACCTGTACCTCGGCGTCTGACATGGCTTCAATACGCTCAGAGTAGTCACCCTGCAAGAAAAAATATGAGGAAAAGATACGAAGCGGAAATGCTGCGCCTACCGTGACAGTAGCGAAGACGATCCCCGAACCTGGAAGGAATTCTTTGAGATCTAGGCCTTGCCAGACAGGATATCGGCCTCGTTCTCTGTCAGCATATAGAGCGAATTGCGTATCAAACCAGAATTTATCTTCGAACTGCAAAAATATCTTCGTGTATGTCCCCTACTGTTTATGAGCCACAGCGGCGAGGAAGAAACGATAGAGACGCACCATTGTCATACTCTGAATTGCCTCCTGCTTCCAAGTCGGGAGGGGCGGCTCGAACAGCACATCGTCGTTCTGCAGAACTCCAAGACTGAAGGTCGTGATGGCGTACTCTGCACTAATGCTGGTGCCGTTGGCAAGTGTAACGACGACTCCATCAGCCGAGTGGGCAATATTTCTCACGGTTGCATTGAGCAACGTTTGTTCCGGGGTGAGGAATGTGCGGGCCTCAGCCTGGATAAAATGCTTGAACCCGCGCTGGTCGATGGAAAAGAGATTGCCGTCCGAGAAGCCACCTTGGTCAACATCGTAGGTGAAGTTGTTGGCCTATCAAAGTATGAGCTAACAGAAACGCATGAGCAGATGAAGGCACTCGCCCACGACGAGGCAATCCAGGAAGTTTGCTCAGGAGTCTGCGCATACTCCCAGTCCTGAACCCAAAATTAGAGAGCTAGATAAGCTATCTTGGGAAGATTCTTACAAACTGTAATGTAGTTGAGTTAGCTCACCATCTGAAGCAAAATTAAGTTCACGGACCATGTAATATTCTGATACCATCTCATGCGGCGTCCGGGGTTTTGAACCAATTATTGAGTATCCCGTGCGGCACGTTGAGTCGACCTGTTTTCTTTGTACTCTTGCACCTGCGACAAGAACATATGTTTGGGTCGCGATCTGGAGCAGATTCACACTCACCACCGGCGACAGTCAAAGTAGTATAGTCGGCAACGGCCTTATTGAAGATATCCAGATAGTCCACCACACCCGTCTCGTCGTACGTCGCTACACTTCATCAGCTAAACAACTACGTATCGAGGAAAGCCACCAAACTTACCCATGGAGTCGTAAAAATCGCTCTCCGCCGCCTCGAGTCCGTGTTTCCGCGCGAGATTGAGGATCGGGTTCGCAGGTCCGTTCCCTTCCTGCGTGCCCTGGATCCAGTTCGCGCCGAGCTCTATGGTAGCACTTCGGCCTTCAGCTCCGAACTGCTTACTCCGCAGACGCCCGCCGAGTTCATCACGCGCTTCGACGATCAGGAAATCGTCGATGCCCTGCTCGTGGAGGGTTCGTGCCGCGATGATGCCCGCCACACCACCGCCGAGAATGAGAATGCTCTTGTGATTCTCCGTTAGCGGAGGGGGAGGCGGAGGAGCAAGCGTGAGACCAGCTGTGGCAGCAGCGATGCATAATCGGAAAATGTATCGCATGCTAGGCGAAGGGGATGGAGAAATTAGGGTTGGGAATGAGAACGAACTTCGGCGTACCTCAGGTACAGTACGAGCTCCTTTATGTAGGAGATGAAGTCTTAGACACCCCTTCGCTCGATCCGCGAATCCGCATTAACCACGTCTTAGACGTGTTCCATTGCAGAAATAAGCTGAGAAGACCAGCAGAACACTGGCGAGCTAATCTCAAGTCACGGGTAGTTAATATTGCCGCAAACTCCGACTCAGTCGGACAAAGTCGACTCAAAAGTTGATGTTTGAGTCGAGTTGAGTTGTCTCGATAGAGTCGACTCCCATCGACTCCGGAATCCAGCAGGTCGACTTGAGTCGGTTATTTTGAGGCTCGTGTATACTAAGAACTAAGCAATATCCTTCATAGCTCCTCGGACCCAAATTTCCAAAGTTGTTATAGGGCAAAGTCCCTCGTAGGCTCATACCAATACCAGGACACTGAAAGAAGCAGAAGTGCGCAGTTAGGTAGGTATAGAGTATATAACATCTCTCTAAGTATTCAAAAGTATCCACTACTAATAAGACAGACAATGGTTGGTTGGTGCACGGGAGGGAATTTGCGTGATGCCCGATGCAAAGCCCCGCTCATATACATTTTAGGACACCAATAGAGATATATACGAGCATTTAGACAGGTATAGTGGGGTAGATAACAGGTATACCTGCGTGAAACAATAATTTGAGACCCAAATCCCACCCTTAGCATTAAGCATTAGCTTCAGCGCGAAGTTGAACTTGAATTCCTTTTTTTGGAACATATTGATACCACCGACTTCACCATTGAAATAGACTGATATTGGCACCTGTAATGCGTGTTTAACCAATAAAATATCGGTCCATGATACGCACCAAGCCCGGCTCAACCCACACAACCATGAGAGCAAGAACTGACCTCATGATTGGTATGCTGCACTTTCATCAAACATCCTTCTCTAATGAATATTGAATCAGAGCGGCATGAAATTTGTCTCTCCAAGTGGTATGAAATCTGAGACTTTAATTAATATCAACCGAAATTATTGATGGGCTTATCCAGCCACTCAAATCATGGCCCGTTAAGCCGCCACTTCATCTGATCCTTATCTTATCTAGTCACTTGGGTGGTTGCCTGTTCGGCAACCGCATAACTTATGCAAGGCATTGTCCCTCACCTGTCAAACACAGATCTTTATCTTGGGTCGTGATTTCAATGAATGGCATCTTCCAATGAATGTTCAATCTCCGAGGGCAGCATGAAATCTGAGAACTTAAGATGACGTTAAGCCATTACATCTGATCTTTACCTTATCTAGCAGATGCTTGCTGGTTCGGCAACTCTCTACCCTACATACACTCGGGGAAATCCGTTGAATCAGGGCGCCTGGAAACGTTCCCGAAACTAGACGTTTCTGGAATGGGTCCGGGAATGTAGAAACGGGTTCCGAAACTTTTAGTTCCGGGTCGGCCGAAACCGTTTCCGAAACCAAAAGTTCCGGCTTCTCCCGGAACCGATCCCGGAACTTTTAGTTTCGGGAGACCCCTGGGCGGGCCGATTAGTTTCGGCCGCCCCGAAATCAAAAGTTTCGGAATCAATTTCGGCCAACCCGAAATTTTTAGTTTCGGCTCTCCCGGAATTGTTGCCGAAACTGACAGGTTTCGGCATTCCCGGATCCCTTTCCGGAACTTTAAGTTTCGGAAATATTTCCGGGCGCCCCGAAATAACGGATTTCCCCGAGTGATATGTACTACTCCTCGCCTTTCGAACACGGATCCGTATCTTGGCAAGGGGGATCAAAGATAAGAGAAAATGACATCACCTACAAACATTTTTTTGGCTGGACCCTCCCTCTCCCCTCCATGGGAGACTGCCTTATTCGGAGGGGGTTTCTCACCCCCGTGGCGGACCGATCTTGCCCATTCGCTTGGCACTTCAAAGATTGACAGTTAACAGATGAATTTGCATCACAGAAAAGCAACAGCTAAATGTAATCATACTTACAACCGGTCCATTCAATGTGAACTCCCATGAAATTGCTAAGTAAATCAACGAGGTTATATTGAAGTTGCATTTGTACAACTACTTCTGATGGCATTTGGAAGAAGCGCGAACAGTGGTACTGTAAAATGTTTGAGATTTTTTTTCTTTGTCATTGTTGTTCATGCACGAGTTTTGAGGAAGGATGAGGAAGGACATGGTCATGAAAAATTGTCAGCTGCTGGTGGTTGATGGTGCTAGCTGAGTTTGAGTACCAAAATAGACTTTCGGGGAATGCTGTATCGAGAGTAGCAGAGCAGAGCAGAGTAGAGCTGCTAAATCTCAGTCTCATTAAGAATGTAAGGCACATAGGGTGTGTTAGAGCTATCCGGGCAGCCCCAGTATCAATTTCTGACTAAAAAATGTTTGACCCACAAACATTTTTTTTCAAGGCTGGCTGACCCCCCCCCCTCTACCTGATGTCAGCTAATCTTATCTTTGATCCCCCTTGTATCTTGAGCAAATTACTGTAGTATTTCATTCAATTTGTATAGTCACAGGTCACACCCTCAAAAATCCACGAAAAAAATTGTAAGTCACAGTGTCACAAGGGTACTATGTAAAAGGGTCCGTTGAGCTAGAAAATGAGTGAAAAAAAGCCGGAGCGGGATGAGTGGCCCTGCAGGGCACCATTTTATTTTGTGTGGTTACAAATAAGTAGTACAAAAATGCTTCTGCCAATGGACAGTTGACATCTGGTTGATCTTGGTGGTCTTCAACCATATGATGCACTTGCACAAGTCAAGGCCCTCAACATCATTCTCACTTAACCTGCAAAGGGCAGAGTACCAAGGTAAAGCAAAAACTCAATCCAAAGTCTCCTCGCAATTCTGTCTGATGGTTCATTCCTCTGGATCTGCTCTTCCAGTGTATGGATTGCTCCTTCTCACCTCTTCTGTGACTCCGAAAAAGCAATCTGAGTTTGGCCCAATACATCAAAATCCAGAGAGGGTAAGTGTCCTTGTTTCCTGAGATGTGTGCACAGCTGATTGACCTATATTTGAATCCTGGTGCTGGTCCATGCATAGCATGAATGATAGCCTGAATAACTGAAGCAGGAGGCAAAGCAAGGGTTGTGACATCAACCTCGGGATGTGTTGGTGCTTCCTCAGTCAAGTACGCAGCAGCGTCAGTCCCATTGGTGCTGAGGTACTTGTAAGGGATTATATACACATATTACATACTCTTTACGTACAAGTCACATGTAACAATCACATATTAAGAAATCTATCTTCTTATCACAAACCGTCATCCCATATGCCTTCTGTCCTCGTCGAGTAGCTCCGAGTTCAAGGAAGGCCTGGGAGATACTTTGCCTGGCCTGGCATACACACTAGGCACTAGGCAGCTATAACACTACACACTCTTATCTTATGCTATACTTACGCCTTATCACGCCAAGTTACGGACTATTGCAGTCTATACTCAGTTCTTACGAACTTTCGAAGAGCTAAAGAGATTACCGCTACGAGTTCACAAATCTTCGGTTCCGGGTAGTCTCTTGAAGAGTATAGACAGCCGTCCACCACTCAATAACACTCGATCATCCCGCCAGGGCAAGCATATGACGTTTACCCTCTTGTGAGTGCTCCTTGAGCCTTACAAAGTGGACAAACTGGGAACGTCGTCCTCTCCTGGCTGGATTCCTTTGGATCGTCTTTTACCATGTCAGACTCCCATTTGGATTGGATATGGTCCCAATATACTATTTCACCTGATCCCTCTTCAGGCATGCAATCCCTTTATCAGACGTGCTCCGCGCTCATCGAGCACATCCTTCAACCATCCCATATCATCTTACGTCGTGGCGAGTTCACGCTCCATCTTGAGCTCGCCGATCCGCTCATCAGTGTTGTTCCTGCGCTGGACCATCTCCTCAGTCTCGCCTGGAAACACAATGGATTATCAGTTCAACCTCTTTGTCAAAAGGAGCTACAAGCTTTGACTACTACAAGTGGGCCATCTACGCAACATCGAGTGGTATGGAACTGGATCAATCTCATTGACAAGCTCTACATTGCCATGCATGACATCAGGCGCCTTTGCACGGGCCGTCCCGTCCTCGTTTTAGGTCGCAAGCGGCCCTCAAAGATGCGTGCATTGTCATGGCCCTCCATCCATCTCTCCGGGCCATGATCCCAACTGAGTTCCTTCGTTCGTACGACATTATGGTGTCACCCCCAGCAGCGAACACACAGCGAGCTGCAAGCCAGCAGGCAGCGGCTCACAAACATTGGGAAGCGCTGCACACACCCGCGCGTTGCGCACAGGTGCCTCTCGATGACATCGAGACTGGGGGACTTGCAAACTCGCAGATAAGCACGACACTTGGCAGGCGCAGGCATCTGCAGTGCGCAGCGGCAGCTCCTGGCATCGCTGCTAGATCACGCGTCAGTGTATCTTCCGTTGAGAGGCAAGCTGCGGACGCACCACCCTCATCGCAGTCTATACCTGCCATCGTAGCCCTATCGGCATCCTGTCCCTCCTCGCGCGCTGTGGATTTACAATACAACTTAGACACCATGGCTGCCCTTGTTGTGGATTACACCACTGATTCGGATTCCTCACTGCACTCCAGAACTAGAGATGTTGTCAAAAGGAAATGCCTGAATGAAAAGAATGTCGTGGACCGCGGCATCAACTACAGCTTCGGACGATTTGTCCTGGACGCGAGTCTCTTAATAGCTGTGGACAGTGTTGTGAAAGACATGCAATCTGCACTCACCCGAGCATCCTCCCTCATCCGCAAGACCGCTTGTTTCGTAGTTGACCCGCATCAAGATCTCACAGGAACTCTTCGAGGCGCCAACACCGTCTGCGAGCTGCATGCTGGATGGACCTGCCTGCCTGATCGAGAGGATAAGTATGGCCCAGAAGCAGTTTGTGGGGTATCAACGCGAGTATGGCACGCCGACCGTACCTGATGCAGACTGCACAACCATGACCGGAGCCAGCATGCACGCGAGCTTGGTTTAGTCTCGTCTACAGCTGTGGGCGTCGCCCTCAAATCCGCGGTAACATTCCACCTCTGGAGAGATCCCACCTGTGGCCGCAGCTGCTGCCATGACGACGGCCCAGATGCACGGAGTGCGCGCGAGTGCGGCCCAGTCACACTCGTATGAGGCGGACATCACGAGCGTACGTGTGGGCAAGACCATGTCGGCAAATTGGGGGAAAGCTCGCACCTGTCACGCCAGCAAAACAGACCTACCCCAGGCTCCGGCGAAACGTTCAAGGGCTGGCTCCCAAGAAGTCGAAACGAAGTCAATCACTTCCGCCTCAATTCCTTCCTCTATGTTGGTCTCCTCCTCCATCCTTCTGCTTCCCTATCCGGTCATCGAGTCGCCTTCTTCCGACGTCAAGAGCAGAGACGGCGCGTCCACGACTGGTTGGACACTCCCTGAGCTTGAAAACCTCGTCCTCGCCTCATTGTTTGATATCAAAACCAAGGTCGAGGTTGGGGGGCAGGTGGAACAGCAATGCAGCAAAAATTTGATTGCTCTCGAGACGTACAGTGTGCTACGTCCGTCTTCCGCTACCGTCCCCATCGTTGGCATAAACTCTGTCGAGCTTGGGGGGCGAATACTCGAGGACTCGAGTAGCCGCAAGCCCACGACACTTGCGTACACCTCTTCTGCAACACTCTGTATTTCTCCCTCGGCTCCCCCACTCGCTGCAGCTTCGCATGGATCAGCGTATACGCCGGCAACTATTTCTGAGCCAGTGTACAAGTGGTCGCCGGCGTCAAAGCTAGAGGCTGGGGGGCGGTCGGAAAGTCAACAGGAGGAAGCTACGCTGGCGAAGAGACACGCCATGACGGCCGCGCAAGCTGCACTCCATCAAAATACGAAGAGCAGTCCCAAGTCACCGCGGGCGGCGAAGAGTGAGGCATGCAGTGACATCGTCCGCGATGTAAACAACATGGATGAGTTCATGAAGGCGGGTACTGACATGCAGTCGGACCTGCGTAACTCGTTCAACGAATCTGCCTTATCCACTGTCAAAGAAAATCAGCCAAGTTCACGATTGAAAGGTGGAGAGCCTCGGACCTCAAATGCGATCGCGCATTTAAGACCTGCTGACACCACGAAGCATGCTCCGGGTGCGGAAGCCTCAGCGCTAGCGTCCGCTCTCACTCTCGCTCTCATGCGCAAGGTCACGGTCGAGCTTGGGGGGCGGGATGAGATCGCGCCGCACACGGATCAGCCTGTCAAGGAGCTGCTAGCCAATGCACTCGCCAGTAAAGGCGCGATGCGAGCCATGCGTGCAATGCACTCATCAGGGATCATCCCCACCTCCTCGGCTCCCGTTTTGTCGCGGATAGAACATCCATCAAGCGCGAGGGGTGCAAGCCTCCAGCAATATAGTATCGCCGTCTGTACTATCGGCGGTCGAGCGTGGGGGCTGAAGTATGGTCTCCAATCAGGTGTCCTGCGCATATGTCCCTCGTCGTCTGCGTCCTCCGCTCCCGCTCTTGCTTTCAGTGAGAGTATGGTTGAGCTTGGGGGGCCGAAGGGACCTTTGATCACAACACATGAGCAACAAGGAGACTCGGAGAAAGAGGAATTGCGCACCTTGGATATCAGTGCAAGTGGGCCGGGTACGGCGCTCAAACCTCACCCTCTTTGCCTCGCACTGGTCGCATGCACGACATCATCAACCTCCACCGCATCTCCGTTTCTCCCTTCGGCGCTTGTTTGTGTCGCGAACACTGGACAGATGGCATGGCAAGCAGCCAAGAGTCGGGGCACATCTGCGCAGGCTGCTGTGCTCGTTATCACGATCTTACAGACTTGCAGAAACTCGTACCTCGAGCGTTTCTGGGTCGAAGACGCCAGGCCGCATCTTTTACGAGCACGGGAAGGGATAGGAACCCGCATTTGGAATGATTTCGCAGGCGCGGGCGCACGTGAACACATCTGAATTTATTTCAGACCCATCAAACAATTTTGTGGATCCTCTAGGACTCACCTGGATCTTCACCCGGTGAATATTGACGGCACGGCACCTCGAACTCGACGACGGCTCGACGCAGAGCGTCGTGAGACTTCCTATACCCAGGCTACGGATTTCTCTTGCATCAGTCTCAATTTTTTTGGATCACTTCTGATTTTTTCAGACTCACCTCCAATTCCCTGGATTCGGTTTCAGGCCCTTCAAAATTCACGGTATCTTGCATTCACGGCGGCGTCCACATCGTCGAGCTTGGATCGAGCGCTCAACAATGCAGTGTGAAGGAAGACGCCGATCAGTGGCTGTCCCCTCTCGGAACGCGTCCCCCGCAACCGGACCAGACACTGATCTTCTCTCCTTCGCGACTCCTTCAACCTTGCATCCAGTCTCTCTCCATCGTTTGGCCAACAAATTCATCTAGTTTCTACTCCTTGTGGCCATTCGGATCCAAGCTCGGACCATTTTCACCCTGGGCGCGACATGACACACAAACACCACGGAGAGGACGACGCGATGGGACCAAATCAGATATATTTTGGTGACGCAGATACACGCGAACCCTCAACGGGGGCTCCATCGTGCTCGATAGCCCCCGCGAGGCTCTCATGGGAGCGAGCTCAAGCATTCCGTCCTTTCCGCGCAAAGGCTCGCCGACTCAACCGCGACTCTGTGGTCCACATCGTGCACGCGCGGCATCCTCACGGGTGTTATAGACACATTCAAACACCTCCTCACCATGCTCGAAAAAAACGACTCGACTGCATGCTTGTCTGCGCCGCGCTGCCATTCTTCGGCCTTGTCGTGCTGTTCATTCTGAAGCAGCGCATTGTGCTCATCACGGTATTCTGTATTGTACACGCGGGGTCTTTTCACTTGGCACAGCTCGACGCGGCTCTAATGGCTACCAAGCCCCTGTCATAATCGATCCACACTATCGGCACCACCCTCTGCGTGCGCACCGCTGTGCTTCAATGGCTCGTCTCCGCCTAACCTGCGACGCTCTCCCTGCTCCTCATGGCCAAGAACTTCGACAAGAAGTTCGGTATCGACAGCGAGGCGTTTCCGTTGTCACGGCTGACAGCGTCCTCTGCATGCCCCACGGTTACGATGAAGATTTTGCCAGCGCATCGGCCACCACCGCACCTCCGCGCTGCCCCCTGGCGTCATCAGGCTACAATGTACCGCCAACATGAAATCTGGATCCCTGCAGCAACTTGTAAACAAAACAAAAACTCAATGGAGGATCTATGCCACAAAATGTAGTGTTGGTGCGCAGAGATCGGAGGGTTTCGCAGTGGCCCAGTCACCCAGTTCTTCTCGAATTTCGGTCGACTGGTTGGTCGTTTGCGGTGCGTTGTAGTTCACGGACGTCCGGCTCACAGCCCATTGCATGCCCACTCTCGACTGTCGCGGCAGCACTACCAAGTGCGAAGCCTTAACGGGGGTTATAACCCCGTGAGCTGCGCACGTGCACATCACCACGGTCTACTCGTCGGGTAAGCCTGCGGAGAGGCCACATCAGGCATCTCGTCCAACGCCCTCGCTCGTTCACCTCGCCACTCATGCATGGCTCGACCTGGCTGTCACTGTTCCTTGGCGGCTCGATTTCATGGATCCAGTCCATCGCATATACAAGTCCAGACGCAACAAAATTCTGGGAGACAAAGCAGTGAGGGTACATATTCCGGCGACGCTTGTGCCTTTCATTGAGCATGAGGCGAGCTTCCACTCTGGCTGTCCTCCGCCCCCGGGAAAGCCGTCGCGCTCAGACCGCCTCTTCTCGCAGACTCCTGCCAACACTACCAACACGCAGAGCCTCAGCAAGGTTTATATCATGTGTGATAACCCCCGGATTTACTTGAATTGACCCACCCGACCCATTCCCTCAGCTCCCAGATCCATCATGGGGGGCTGTATGATCATTGGATGGGTTCCGAAAGTACCCTGTCTCGCTCTCCCACTGCAACAGCCTACTTTCGTGGGGGGCAGGGTAGGGTACCCAGGGTATGGAATGGTATGGTATGATGGGGAGCGCAGCGACCACAGATTGGTTATGGTCTGGTATGGGTATTGGGAGTGAAGCGACTACGGCACGGAGTGGATTTGGAGAGGCAATGGAGATGGAGACAGAGTGGATGCAAAGCAGCTCACACTGGGGGCAAGCTGTGAACTACAGGCCCTGTAAACTCAATGTAAACGTGAGGGAAACTTCAAGTTTTCTCAATAAATACCCAACATTCACAGTGCCTGTAAATTGGGAGTAAATTTAGAATTTCCTCCAGAATTGCACCCAATTTACATGCCCTGTAAATGATTGATAATCCTCAGAATTAATCTAAAAATACCCATCATTTACACCACATGTAAATGTGTGATTTACACGCAGTGTAAATGGTGAGCAAATTCAGATACCAAACAACTTATTTATAGCCACACCTTCTATAGTAGTTAATTAAGAATTGCCAGAAGTGGTCATCCTCTCATTGTCACATGAGTTTGGGATTCCTAGGATTGATTGGGATTGCTGGGATGCTCACTGATGAGGTTTCCCTGTTGGAGTAGATCCCAAAGGACTAGGAGATACTTCAACCAGCCAAATATTGAATTGTCTATATCATTTTCGCATTAAGCTTCAGTCTGCTCCATTTTCCTGTGTCTAAGTTTGACCTCACGCATTCCCAATGCATGCACACCACTCAAAGCAATGAGATCATTTTTATCTCTGTCTTCCATTTCCACCCAGCATTTGTCAGAACATTGCACAACTGAGAAAGTGTACACTTGAGCTGCTTCTAGCTCTTGTTGAAGAGTTTCTATCTGTATTTTTTTTTCTGCCAGCTCCTTGTTGGTCTGGAATTGAGCTAGGATGTGTGCTTTCTGGTTGAACATCAATGTGTGACTATGAACAAGAGAAGATAATACAAACTAGGTCAGTTGAACATTGAAGCTTCCACTTCTTTGACTTACTGCTCTTCTGTGTGTATTGTTCTTGGAACTTCTCAAAATTATTATGTAACATGTCATTCTCATGTTTCAAGCTCTCAATCTGAGATTGGAGCTCATCCCCCTCCCCTTCCATTGTTCTAGACACGAGATGTGATGAAATTTTTGCCAGAGCTTTCACAAGGTGACACACCTTATTATCTGTTGCAGTCGACTTTCACCATTCACTTGCATTTTCCTAAACGATCACAAAAGTCAATCAAGACAAAGTCAGCTGACTCAGAATGACATACTCTGTGGTAGAGTTGAGATATTCATACTCTAATTGAACATTTTCATACTCTTGTTGAACATTTTCATAGTTTAGTTGAAGACTTTCATGCTCTTGTTCTGACCTAAGAAAAGGTTTGGGTAAATATAAATGATGTGTTCATGTAACAGATTACCTTGAAAGATTCTGTTAAAACTCAGCGGTCTGAGTTTTCAAATCCATATATTGAGCTAATGCAGCTAAATGGTTGGTTCTGAGCTGAGCAGTAGTGTCTTCTCCACTGGAAATAATCTGTACAAGCTCATCACACTGTCACTGAAGTTCATCTGTGTGCTAGGTAAAGAATATTGTGAGCAGACATTTCTGGCTGAATATGGTAAATCACCTGTTGAAATTGTATCTTGTGATTTTCCAGCTCTCGGTTTGCTTGTTGAATATTCAAGCTGGAACTTTGCTCTGAGGATATTGCTTATTCAAGCTCTTTGGCATGGGTTTCGGAAGCTGAACATCAGGCTGATACTGTTGAATAGTCTGCTCTAAGCTGAGTGATAGTGCGTCTTCTCCATTGTTAACTAGATTTCACTCGCACAGGGTTTCGGACCAATCCACTGCCTCCTCAAACAGGTGCATATGGAGTGCGGCACCTTCACTCTGATCCAAATCCTGGAGGCTCCCAATGTATTGTAGTGCACCCTGTACCCGAAATGGAAAAAGAAAGGAAATATTAACAAAAGTACAGTAAAGCGACGGAAATGGGGAGTGCTGACATCAAGGTTCTCGTCACCGTATATCACGCACTCGATCAGCTGTGTTGACTCGAGCTTGCGGTGCTTTCTTAAAGCTGGGGAGCTTGGGCTTCAGTTTCGGCGCAGAAAAGAACGATGAGTCGAACTTTGCGTCCTTGACAGCGGCAGTGGCTTTGCCGGTGGTGATGCTGGGCTCCTTCTTGGCGGTAGTTGGCTGCGCACTTCCCACCGCAGTCTTCTTGAGTGGCGGGAGCACGCGCACTGGTGGGTCGGTGATTTTCCGCTTCTTTAATTTCAGATCTGAAATGCAACAAAGCAGAAAAGCACCAGAAAAATATTGATCAAAAAAATAGTTGAGTGTGTTAATTGCATGACGTACTGTCCGCTGCAGATTCCGGCGCTTTTTTGGTGACCATTTGACGCCATCAACACTCAATGTTGAATGTCATATCCTTGATCGCTGCAAGATTTTGGGATTTGATTGCGTTTTATCATTTCGTTTGTGATTCCATTTCGTTTCGTTATGGATGGGGCAGGCATAAAAGGAAGAAACATTAGATACAAGAACTCTTTCGCATCACTATTCGATTTTAATATAGGGTTCTCAAAATCACGTAGAATATTACTGTGTTATTCTAAGAGCACCAGCGGCACCTCGGGCGGACGACAACGGGGCACAGACATGTGCAGCACATGAAAAGAAAAAAAGCACAGCGCACGGAAAAAGCCAGGTGCCCGAAAAGGGGACCACGGCGCACAACAAAAAAGGACAAAGACTCACCAGGCGTTGGAGGATCCTTGACCAGCTTCATGACAATCTTCCCAAGTTTGGATGTCTTGAGCGACTCGACAGTTATCGGCAGCCGATCAATAGGCTGCATGCGTTCACTTAACTCACATCTTTAATTCTACAGTAACACTGAGCCACTCACATGCAAAAGCGGCATAATTGTCTCCCCAAGCACTTCGTCTCTGCCCTTGCGACTTGCAGTGAACACTGTTTTGAGCCACTCACAAGTAATATCCACTGGAGTCGGGTTCTCTGCCCACACGCGGAAGTAGTGGTTCTTGTTTGGTTGAGCCACTAGAATCAAACTATGACATCTTTGTGGTATGATTTTGGCATTTTGAGCGCCAAAATCAAACCACAATGATGTCATAATTTGATGTGGAGACAAAGGAAAAAAATTGACTGACCTCAAATCATAGAAAAAAGGGTTTTTCCTGAGTGCTTATGCACACTGCAAACTTTACAGCCGTTTGCAAAATTGATGACAGTGCCATCAATTTTGAAAATAAAAAACAACTTGAACACGCCAGATTGGAAAGCTGATTACACCCCCATTTCTGAGCCGATTTCGATGATCTATGGCGCGTTTTAAATTAATTAAAGCCCTTGAATGGCGCTTTGGGGTCATACATCATTCTCCAAATAAATCCACACCGAAAGAAATCTTCAAATGGCACAACTCATTTTCAACTCAGGGCGGAAATGGCCATATCTCTGTGAATTCCAGTCACACCTACAAGATCTTTGGTAAAACTCAAAGCTAGACTGAGGGCAACCATGTGACAGTTTTCAAAATATGTGGCACAGACGAGTCACACATGGCAGAATGAAATCTTTCAACTGCGGAGAAATTCCATTGCCACAAATGGGATTCAAACCATATTCATATGGCTTTGTTTCACACTACTGTGCCTCAATACTACCGTTCAGATGAGCCCTGAATCATCGAAATCGGCCGACATTTGGTTGAGTGGTGGGTGATTGGAGTTCAGTATAAATTTGGAAGCCGGAAATTTTGACTTGCCTACCTCTCATATGTAACTTACGTCTGTTGAATGAAATCAAAGCCCCGCTCAAGCGCTCCCGAATGCGCTATAAATCATATAAACCGGACGAGAAATGCGTGAGAAATGCGCCCGGCAATCTACAACATCAAGATTGATCTTATTTCCCAAATTTGATGTGACTGCCATAAAGAGCTGTAAATTTAGAATTTGGCACCACAGAAGTTACTTTGAATACAAAATCTTTTATATATTAGATTGGCCCAAAACTTGGCAAATTCCAAATGTTTCTGATCATGAGTTGCCATATGCATATAGCAAAGCCTGAACCATTTCAGAGCAACAGAAACGCAAATATTAGCTGGATCTGAACTTTAACCCATTAGCTTCCATATCAGGACTAACCCAAAATTTAGTGATCCCCGAGGATCAAAATCCTCTTACTTCTTCTGTATGTGGCTGTGAGAGGCGTTCTGGAACACCTCTCACAGCCACGTTCCTCCTTGTCACCTACTATAATTCAAGTTGCTTGCCAAGTTCATCCTGTCTTCACAACAACCCAATATTTTGCATATTCAGCACATTCTTAGTGCACTATGGAAGATTGCAGGTTTCATATAGCCAGTGGGTGACTTTCCGTAAGACAAATGCATGTTTTTCACACGCTGAAATCCAGCATGAAATCAGAGATCTGAAATCAAGGTCGAAATCCAGCGAAATCCGCAACTGTGATAGACCTTAATCAAGTGCCCGTGACCAAGATAAACTCTGAAAATGAAACTAAAGCAATGTGCGTGCCATGCATCAAGAATACAGGCTGCAGAGGGCTGGACAGTTACAGCCCCGTGATCTGTCATTACCATTTTGGGTTTGTTCAAGTGTGTTTTCGTTTGTCAGAGGGGTCCTGACCCCCTGAATAGATACTCAAGTGTAAGCGAGATCCAATGGGAGTGCCAGCATCTCAGTGAAGCCATGAAAGTATGTGATTCTGCATACTGTTGTCTTACAGGAACTTGAAGTCACCTAGTACTGATTTTGAATCTACAATAGTGACATTCAAACTTCTCCTTTTGCACTGACCAGACTCAAGAGTCAAGACAGACATATTGCCTCCTGCGCTGAATTTCATCGGGAGATTTGCACATGCTCGTGCAAGATGTAATAAATGCACATTCTCTTGTACAACTTCATCAGAAATAGTGGTTAAATGCTCCAGGTTTTTCATTTTGAAAGTTGCTAGCTGGATAGTATGCATTGCTGTTGTTGGAGCCTGTTATATCTGTGTCGGGTAGGAAGGAAAGAGAGGAGGAGAGGAGGTAGGTTCCGGGTGAAAGATGTCTGGGCCGGAAGGCCGGAAGGCCGGAGGACGGAGCTGGACGGAGGTTAACGGAAGTGCGGAAGTTAACAGAGGTCAGTGATGTGGGATCCGGAACTACGGATATCGAAACTGCTACACCACAGGGGGTTAAGGGTGAGTGGGGATTGTACTGCTGGCAACTTGAATAGGGAAGGATGACAACGAAGATGATCGAAGGACTTCACTTGTCGGCTGGATGAGTAAGGTGAAGGCCGGACGAGTTGGATGAAGGCCGGACAGATTTCTGGATGGCCGGACGGATATCCAGAAGGCCGGAGTCAAGGCAAGGATCGAGGCCGAGACTACCAGAAGTCGGAATGAGTCCGGACGTCGGATGAAGGTAGGTTGTCGAGACAAGGAAGCCGGAAGAGGCGGAAGTAAGGAAAGACTACCGGACGAGTTGTCCAAAGACAGAGATAACGTTACAACGTCAAGTCAGGAGTATCGGAAGTTTGGGAGTTCGACCGGAAGTGGGTTTGGTGCGGAGTAAACATTTATAATCAAACTGAGGTACATCCAAGACTGTACTATGTATTTATAATATTTACGGGGCAAGTCCAGATGCGGAGGGAAGTAACTAAAAGACAATAAGATAAGTCGTATAACAATAAAGACAATAAAGGAAAGCATGTGGAGCATAGTGCATAAGGACATAGGATGTGATGGTGAGTCGGATGACTGATGAAACCATCGGATACAACACCGTGTGGACTGGGTGTCGTGTGGAGAGTCCGAGGAAGTTCCATGATACTTCCGAGGCCGGAGCCGGAAGACGGAAGACGGAGATCGGGGGACCGGAGATTCGGATGAAGATCCGGAAGTGGCAGAGAATGCCGGAGGTTAGGCCGGAGGCGGCCGGAGGCGGCCGGATGTGGTCGGAAGTGGTCCTGGAGTTGCACGGGCGTAACAGAGCCAGAGAAATCCACACTTTTGACCTTCAATAAAATTGTGGGAGCTGTCATGAACAGCACCAATGGCTGCACCTATGATTACTTGCCATCCATATACCAAAGTTGTAAATCATATCCGACTTTCGCTATTCCCATCAGTGGTTTTTTCGTCTCAGGGCCTGATTCTTGATCAATACTGGATGGCTTTTTTTTCATACTTTTTTATATTCTTAGGCAGGACCCTAAGGACTGATATAAAGCGAATCAATTTTCAAGAACTGGTGCATTTTCAAGCCCAAGTCCAATTATGGTAATTGTGGTTCCTTTATTTATCTGTATTTATGTAGATGTACATTTGTTGTCCATTCATGACGACTTACTTCCAGATTATGGTTTCAAACCCGTAAGATCCATCTTGCTTGGTTGAGCTCTCATGCTGGCTGAAGAACATCTGGAAATGAGATGAACATTTTCTAACATCCTCAGCCAACTTTGGTCAACAGGGCTTTTAACTCTGGTACTCTGCCTCATGTTCGGTAGCCCACCAAACCACATATATAACATCTTCCATGAGGCTTATATCAATGTTGTGTCTCTACTCTATCAATGGCTTCCCTCAGAGTTTCTCCAACTGGAACTGTTCAGGTATGCAATGTGTGTAAATCTTTCAATACACCATTGACACTACTGTCCTATTTCGTTCAATTCGTATGGCACGTGACTTTTTAATTTCTCCGACAAATCTCCAAAATCCGCTAAAATTGAGAAAAAATTATTGCAAGGGTTTTTGAAAATCGGGTGTGATGCGTGACATACGAATTGAACGAAATAGGACAGTACATAAAGATCACTGGGTCCAAGGGAAAGGCCTATCTCTATACTGAAGCAAATCCTACTAAGGTTATCATACAGACAGAAACACATAGACCCCAGCTACATCTGGCTCCCAGCCTATAACAAGGCACTGCTGCTTTCTGTATCCTCCAACTTCCATACTTGGACTATACCACCATTTTCACCATAACACCCGACACCATCATTCATGACTGTATTGTGAAGGCTGGAAAATCTCAGTTCCTGATATCAGTGTATTATGGTGAAGACCTTCCAACCAACGAGGCCCTCAAAAAGGTAGCACCAGGTGATGATTTTTGTGGGAAGTGGTCATTGTAGCCCTTGGTTCCAAATGCGACAGCTAGAATCGGCAGCATGGAATGGTGGTAGCAAGTATGGAATCTCAGAATTCCATTGCATCCGAATCCATAGCAGTTATATTTTGCATACGTACTCTGTTTCACCTATATACTGCCTAAAATGAAACCAAACCAAAGATTGGACTGCAACTTTAGTTTTTTTTAGTGACTGCTAGAATCAACAGCATAAAATGGTGGTAGCATGTATAGAATCCCAGAATTCCATTGCATCTGAATCCACAGAGGTTACATTTTGCATACATACCTTGTGTCACCTGCGCACTACCTAAAATGAAATTGCACCAAGGATTGGACAGCAACTTTAGTTTTTCTTAGTGACGGCTAGAATCAGCAGCATGGAATGGCGGTAGCAAGTATAGAATCTCATAATTCCGTCGCATCCTAATCCATAGCGGTTACATTTTACATATGTACTCTGTGTGCTGCCTAAAATGAAACTGCACCAAAGATTGGACAGCAACTTTAGTCTTTTCTGGTGCCCCTGGAATCCGCAGCATGAAATGGCAGTAGTACGTACGTACAGAATACCAGAATTCCATCGCATCCAAATCCATAGCGGTTACATTTTGCATATGTATCCTGTGCCACCTGTGCATTGCCTAAAACCAAACCAAACCAAAGATTGTACTGCAACTTTAATTTTTTTTAGTGACTGCTAGAATCAACAGCATGAAATGGTGGTATCACATATAGAATCCCAGAATTCCATTGCATCTGAATCCACAGTGGTTACATCTTGCAGCAGATAAAAAGCAGGCAATGCTACATGAAATGGATACCTCTCTTTTGTCCCTTCATAACATCTGTGAAAATATTTACTACTGAAGCTTTGACCCTTTAGCACAAACTACTACTGCTCCTGATTTTATACAGAGTTCAAGAGCTTGGCAGGCATTTCATGCTCCACCACTTCAGTGTTGAAGCTAGGTATACTCAAAACCTAGGCAGCCTAAATAATGCCTGAAGAGATAGCAGGGAAGGCCAGATGTTCCCAATCAAATCCTAGATCTAGATTTGATTGGGATTGTCCTAGACCCTCACATGATGATGGAAGGATGACCACTTCTGGCAATTCTGAATTACCCATTATAGAAGGTGTAGCTATAAATAAGTTGTGTGGTATCTGAATTTGCTCACCATTTACACTGCGTGTAAATCACACATTTACATGTGGTGTAAATGATGGGTATTTTTAGATTAATTCCAAAGATTATCAATCATTTACAGGCCGTGTAAATTGGGTGCAATTCTGGAGGAAATTACAAAGTTTACCCCCAATTTACAGGCATGGTAAATGATGGGTATTCACTGAGAAAACTTAAAGTTTCCCTCACATTTACATTGAGTTTACAGGGCCTGTAGTTCACAGCTTGCCCCCAGTGTCATGGAGTCGGAATCCAAGTTACTTGACGGAGGAAAGCCGGGCAAAAAATTTTCTTTATCTTTTCATGTTTGTCACTTTTCTTTCCCACCATTCCCTCCCTCAAGGCAGGTTCTTGTCCTTGCACGTCAAGAGTGGGGGGCTCTGTAAGGGATTATATACACATATTACATACTCTTTACGTACAAGTCACATGTAACAGTCACATATTAAGAAATCTATCTTCTTATCACAAACTGTCATCCCATACGCCTTCTGTCCTCGTCGAGTAGCTCCGAGTTCAAGGAAGGCCCGGGAGATACTTTGCCTGGCCTGGCATACGCACTAGGCACTAGGCAGCTATAACACTACACACTCTTATCTTACGCTATACTTATGTCTTATCACGCCAAGTTACGGACTATTGCAGTCTATACTCAGTTCTTACGAACTTTCGAAGAGCTAAAGAGATTACCGCTACAAGTTCACAAATCTTCGGTTCCGGGTAGTCTCTTGAAGAGTATAGACAGCCGTCCACCACTCAATAACGCTCAATCATCCTGCCAGGGCAAGCGTACAATGTTTACCCTCTTGTGAGTGCTCCTTGAGCCTTACAGTACTGATAGGGAATTTTTTGTATGTGCCAAAGCATGTAAACTTGGCAAAAGCTTTTCTACCAGAATTTGTGGGATTCTGAGTTGAAGTCTTCTTTCCCTTCCAGCTCCATGGAGGCTGGTAGAGGTGGAGGCGGGCTAGGCACAGGGAAAAACAGGCTTACAAATGTTTTTTGTAAGTCGCATCTGTCACAGGGCCTCGTATGAGAGGTATAATTCGTAAGATGGTGTCACACCCTAAAGGGGCTTAAAAATTGAATGAAATACTGTACCATTTCGACTGTAGGTTCAGTCACAGGTCACACCGGACTTTATTTGATATGTGCAAAAATCACCTTTATTCAAAAGAAATTTTTTCGGCCATCCCGGACTTCGAAAATTCCCAAATTGTTGAACTTACGGTCGAAATGATGGTACTACAGTACCTTGCTTCTCGCTTTTGTGTTTTTTTGACTCCCACTACAGTCACCTTGGCTGTAGTCTCTCGCAGACAGACACTTCAATCTAATGATCTGGTACCTTGATCTGTTGAAGTCTGTTATTAAGCGCGGGGATCAGAGTAAAGTTGTGTTACATAAGTGTCAGAGTTTAAATTTGGCCTCTTTTCGTGTTGTTTTGGCTGCAGGGCATGCTTTTCAGACTTTTCTCATATGGAAACTCACATTTGGGGCTTATTTGTGTGCATCTGTCTGTTCAGATTTTCACAAATTGTCTTTGAATTGCTGTGGTAGCTTGTGGTTCAATGTGATCAGACAAATACCCATCAACTTGCCTCTTCAACCTTGTCGTCAAATGGTACTCAAAAAATCCAAAAATATTGGAGCAGCCAGATAACATCTCTAGCTCATTGCTGAAGACACAGCCAAAGTTCAAGAGGTAGGGCAAGGGCTTGAAAAGCTGATTACATAATAAGGCCCTGTTTGGGATCCCAGCTAGCTACAGGTAGAGGCTGCAGGATACTGTCTAAGGTAGGTGGTTCAGCTATCAACACAGCCATCCCCCAGAAGGAAATCACACATGTCTAGACCTCGAACCATCAAAATGCCAGCTCATGGTCTCCCACCTCCCTCCGCCCACCTCCCGCCTTGTCAGCACCACGTGCAGGGAAGGATGTGGTAATAAACTATATGGAAATCCATTATTTCAACTTGAGAATTTATTAAGGTAAACCCGCCATTCAAAAACCTGCTATTTCTTGAGATACCCTAGCATGTCGTTGTCAACGATGGTCTGGAGGTCAAGGTGAATGGCATGTGAGAATAGAGCTCGGATCCTCGGTCCGGGACTCATGACGTGTGACATGTGTGACCACTAGCTGTACATGTAGCTACCTGGAGCTACCTGGGGATCCTGAACAGGGCCTAAGCTTTTACTTCGATCAGACCCCTGCTCTTACAAATGGACTACCTTGGCCAGCAGGAATGCTGGCATTTATCGAAGTGTTGGCTCTTAAGAACTCAGACAGCCAGTCAGAATCTTTGAACTTTCTATTATGGATGTGTTCCATTTTTGAGTGAATTCAGAAGGTCCAGTACATTAAAATTTCTCGCAACTCAGTGGAGCACAGCTACAAGTATCAAGTCCGATTTTTATTTGCTGGTCTTGCATTGATGCTGAGCAGGCTAAACCAGGCACACCGACTCCTACTTGAAGACTAGGAGTGCATTGTCTCTATCCCACTCCTAAGGATCCCAATGTTTAACATGGCACCCAGAGGATCTCAATCTGCCCCAATTGCCGCAGAAGAAGAGAATTGGCTGCATACCTTAGCATCAAAATTGGGTGGCAAAGAGGAGGAAGTAATCTGGAAGGAAGTTTGGATAGCTTAGACTTTGCTGACACTGCGTTTCCTTAAATGCCAGAGGGAATGTGATGGATACTGATGTGAATTGCTTTGCTTCAAGTTAGCTCAAAATTATGTTTTCGATCTCATTTGTGTAATTGAGCAGTGCCTCATCTTCTTTTGATTAGGATTGGTTAAAGATTTGGGTCCAAGCAAAATGAAAAGATTGACTGCACCAGAGATTGCACTTAGGGTGCACTTGTTCCCCCACTGCAACCATTGGGGATTCCTGGGAACTCATTGTGAACATAGGTTAGTACCCTGTTACCCAGTGATACACACCTGAGTCTAAATAGCTGCAGATGAGTGCCTTTACTGGACATTTATAATTGCCCAGCAATGTGGCGAATGTGTACCAGGACAAACAGCAATTTTTTGATTACCCTAAGTCTTACCGAGAGGCTTGACATTACCCTACAGCCTACTGAAGCAACCAGGAAGAAAGCTACCTCAACTTCATTGACTAAGTCAACCTGAAATCAACTTGAGTTGCTCTAGTTCAACTTGATTCTGAGGTTGAGTCGGGTTCAGCAACTTGTGGGGACTCAACTCCAAGACGACTCGACTTTGGAGTTGCGGCAACATTAGTACAGCCACAGCGCACTTAAAGTACTTTACACCACCGCTGGCTGCAGTGTGTGTTGGATGCTGTCAGCAATGGCCCTTAGGTCAGCTGGACTATGTCCGAGCACAGCACAACAGCAGCTGTCCCCAGGTGTTGAGAGAGAATCTGCCACCACTCGAATAGCAGGTGACCCGGTGTTGAGGATCTGAGGATGAGGATGTGACCAATTGAGCCAACATCCATAGAACGTGAGCAACCCGTGTGTTACACCCGTGCAACTCCAGGACCACTCCCAACCACATCCGGCCGCCTCCAGCATTCTACGCCACTTCCGGATCTCCATCCGAACCTCCAGTCCTCCGATCTCCGTCTTCCGTCTTCCGGCTCCGGCCTCGGAAGTATCACGGAACTTCCTCGGACTCCCCACACGACATCAAGTCCACGCAGTGTCACATCCGATGGTTTTCATCAAGTCATCCGACTCACCATCACATCCTATGTCCTTATGCACTATGCTCCACATGCTTTCCTTTATTGTCTTTATTGTTATACGACTTATCTTATTGTCTTTTAGTTACTTCCCTCCACATCCGGACTTGCCCCGTAAATATTATAAATACGTAGTACAGTCTTGGATGTACCTCAGTTTGATTATAAATGTTCTTCCGGTCTAATCCCCTTCAGACTTTCATCCTAAACGTTGTTTCTGGTCCCAACCCACTTCCGGTTGAACTCCCGAACTTCCGATACTTCCGACTTAACGTTGTAACATTACCTCTGACTTAAGGCATACCACAAGTGTGAGTAACCCGCGGGTCCACACAGGTTTACTTGTGGGAAAACCCGTGGGTAAGCATACCCGCAGATCTGGGTACTTGTTCCCACAGGTAGGTCACGGATCCGAGTATGAAACCTTTACCCCTGATACTCACATGAGTACTCACAAGTATTATTGCCTCTTTAGTGCAGCTGTAGTGCCTGCAAGGTGGCTAATTATTTTCATCACGCAACCTCCCTGCATTCAATTGGTACCAGTATACTTTTTGAGTTCTTGATTTCCACCTCAATGATGCAATCTACACAAAGAACAAGTTCTTGGTCTCTACCGTGTCATTTCACGTGTTTTCAGCAACTCAAGGGTTGCCTCCCAATTGTAGAAAAATCAACAGGTTTTTAGTTCCATTCTTGCATGATTTTGGCATTCTGTCAGCCTTCTTGGAACAAACATCAGCCAAAATGATGATACTCTCAGACAGACTTGAAGAACTTGGTACACTTTGAATCATACTTTCTATCTATTTCTTTCCACCCTGGAGAAGTCTAAGAGGAGAAAGAAAAAGAAGGTTGAAACTACAGATGTGGACAATGTAATAGAAGTTCATAGTGATATGTGAAAGCTTCAGTTTTGTATATTTTGATTGAATCCTGGCAAGTTCTATTGAATACTCGCAGGTACTCATAAGTACCCACAGGTTTTCATAAACCTGTGAGTACCCATGTACTCACGAGTATGTATCCGCGGATACAAGTCACCCGTGGGAACTAAACTCATGCGGATCTGAGTTCGACATTTTTGAACATGGGTACTTGTTCCCACGGATCTGAGTCACCCGCGGGTGCACTCGTGGTATGCCTTACTCTGACTTCGGATTCCTCGTCCGGTCGTCTTCCCTTACTTCTGCCTCTTCCGGCTTCCTCGTCCTGACAACCTACCTTCATCCGATGTCCGGACATGACCTCCGTCCTTCATCCGACGTCTGGACGTGACCTCCGTCCTTCATCCGACGTCTGGACGTGACCTCCGTCCTTCATCCAACGTCTGGACGTGACCTCCGTCCTTCATCCAACGTCTGGACGTGACCTCCGTCCTTCATCCAACGTCCAGACCTAATCCGACTTCTTGCAGTCTCGGTTCCGATCCTTGCCTTGACTCCGACCATCCTGAATTCCGTCCGGCCTTCATCCAATTTGTCCGGCCCTCACCTTACTCGTCCGGCCGACGAGTGAAGTCCTCTGATCATCTTCGTTGTCATCCCTTCCTATTCAAGTTGCCAGCAGTACAATCCCCACTCACCCTTAACCCCCTGTGGTGTAGTGGCTTCGATATCCGTAGTTCCGGATCCCATATCACTGACCTCCGTTGACTTCCGTACTCCCGTTAACCTCCGTCCAGCTCCATCCTCTGGCCTTCCATCCAACTCCGTCCTCCGGCCTTCCGTCCCTCCGGCCCGGACATCCGTCATCCGGAATCTACCTCCTCTTCTCCTCTCTTTCCTTCCCCTTTCCCAACACGGATATAACACCGTGCAGAGGAACCCAAAGATGTTGTGAGGAGCGATACAACTATGTGCCAGACCCCAGTGAGAGGAACCCACTCTGGGTTGCTTGAATAGGGGCTTCGGGCTACAGGATAGGGGTTGGGGTTGCATCTCAAGAACTCGAGAGAAGGAACCCGACTCAGGGGTACTCTGAACAGGGGTGTCTGAGGGGAACTCAGACGTCTCTGTGCAACCCTGCCAGGGAACTAGTGGTGATCTCTTCCCCTTGGCAGGTAATTGTCTCTCCTTGCCACTACCTGACAGGTCAGATCCAGCACTGCTAGGTCAGGATCCCAAGGCAAGGGACAGAGAATAGGAGTTCTGGTGTTGTCGAGCAAAAGTGGAGTGAAGGCAAGACTAGAACAATGAAATGGTGACAAAAGCACTCCAGGCTCGAGTCCAAGAACCAAGCAATCCAGCCAAAGTAAGGCCTGAGAATAGACAAGGTAGAATCTACTGTACAGGGGAGATTCTACCGAGTTTATATACTACTATTAGGAGCCTCAACCTCTCTATCAGCCTTATATGTCCCCCTATGTGCCTGCCCCTGGCTCCGGGCAGAGAGGAGTGACATTGCCCTGAATGAATCCCTTAGGAGTCAACTCCTAAGGTCTCCTGTGTTATTCTCCTGAACTCCTGGATGTTCCATAGGAGGATCTGATTGGGTTGATGGGATTGATCGGGTTCCAAGCATAAGAAGGACCTGAGGATAGTTGTTGCATAAAGCCCTGGGCATGTGGTAAAGTGGTGAGGAATCCATGCCTGGATGGATTCTGAATAAAGGTCCAAATGATGCCCGCCATCCATCTGTAAGGTTGTATACCCCTCTCAGGTTCTCCATGAAAGTTGAAGGAGTGTTGTGCACTGGGGAATAACCCAGCCGGAGATGGGTTATTCCCAAAAAGGAATGTAGTAGAATCTGAAAAAGGATATGGGTGATGCTGAGTTAGGGTGATCATGACAGACACAAGAATTCCGCACCCACAAGAGAATAAGGTCCAACATTCCCAGGAAAGGTCTGAGATTATAGGATCAACACTGTGCTTGAAGACAAGTGAACACCATTGCTAACATAGCGACGACATGTTAGGTGAAGCCAAATAGACCACTAACATTTATTTATTAAGTATAAAAAAATAAAATGATGTTTACTCAAGTCTAATTTCAGAGGTGAGTGCCAATGCGTGCATCAACTGCACATTACTTACCCCTCGCGCTTCTACGGAAACGAAGCGCAAGACAATGTCTACCCCTTGGGTCACAAATGATATTATCTTCAGGGTAAGCCTTTCTTTGTCTCACTGAACATTGCATTGACCTTCGCCCTTCATCAGACTTTTGACATTTTGATTGTGAGGTTGTACAACCCCGAAAAACCTCGGAAAACCGGCAAAAACCTCGGAACCTCACAACGTCAAAACCCTATGTCCCGAATCCACAACCTTGACCGTTCGAGCCCCCGTTGGGGCATTATTTCCCCTTTCCTTGCAAATTCCTCTGGGGACCAGATGCATTGCACTTCTTAAAATGTTGGCAGACATCCCTTTCACGACTTTGGAGACATTTTTTTGCTTCTTTTGCGGTTATGTTGAGGTTGTGAGGTTGTCGGCTAATCCGGCAACCTGAAAACCCCGAAAAACCCGCAATCAAAATGTCAAAAGGCTGATGTTGCAACCGAAAGAAGGTTGAACAAACCGTGCAGCTGAAACACACTGTCTTCTTAACCTGGCGAGACAGAATTGGCATACCCAGCTTCTCACTCCATCCTGCCAGGTATGGATAACTTACTTACATCTCACTTATTTATTCTCACTCCGTCTTGCCAGTCTCCGTATCTGTTTTGGTCTCCCACCCATATTCACATATTCCCTCTGCTTCATCACTTTACTATTTACATACAAGTACATTGTACAGCCATTTCAGCTTCTGGTGTCGCTCCCGAATATATCCCGAGCCTTCAACAGCTGTCTTCCTGGCTAAACCCCTCCTCGCGCAATCCAAACATCAACTAGGGGAAGTCAGAGTGCTCAATTCCGAGTTGATCCAGAGTCCGATTCATGATTCGATTCTGGGGCGAGAATTGACTCAGAATCAACTTTTTGACTCAATTCTGTGGGGTTCCTCCTCTGGGAGGAACTCGTCGATTCTTGACTCGATTCTGGGGCGATTCTTATGACAGGACAGTTTGATGGCCCAGAATCAACCCCAGAATGGAATTCAGAATCGGGTCGGTCACGGTTATTGCTTGATTCTCATTTGATTCACCAAGCAGAATTGAGTCAGAATCGACCGTGAATCGAGTGTGAATCAAGAACTCTGACTTCCCCTATTAGACCCTGGTTTAAGGTGTTGAAACCAAGTCTTTTCCGCATTCAAATTAGGCTGCTTCATGATTTATGTATGACGCCCAATGTTCCTAATAAAGACGCAGGTGAATCGGATTTTGCTTGAATCTGCTAAATGGTCTTGTACAAGGTTCTGTGCTTGAAGAGGTTGATTCTTGCAGGCAAGCAATAAGGGCTTTGGCATCGCCTCTGTCGATCTTGTTTGAAGCTGTATATAACCGATTAACGATCGACAGACGTCGGTCGGACATCTCGGTGTTGAAAAAAAATGCGGTGAAGTAACTCGGTGAAATGAGGAAGTTGACGTCGATTCGGAGACACGAGAGGTGAGTGCTGAAAGATTTTTTGAGCTGTCTGTGAGCATTGTTAGACCAGGGCTTCAGCGAGGCAGCAGTGGATGAGAAGAAGTTCAGATCGAGCGTACGAGAAGGAAGAGACTAAAGAGCTGTGTTGCAACATAATTTTTTTTCGGTCAGCTCAGTGAACGTTATCACGAAGTAAAATGTATGCTGCCAAATTCGCGAGTCCAGAGAGAGAGCAATTCTGAAATCGCCCGCTGGCCTACAATTTTTTCGAAGTAAAGGCCTCGCGGCCGGAAGACGCCAACCTCCGCGGGCTTGACGTTCCCTTCTGCTCGCGTGCCGGAGCCTTGGAGTCCAGTCCGTGGTTGGGCGCGTAAAGGATGTCAGTCGCGACTGGGCCATCATAGATCGAAGCGGTGTTCTTGCGCGAGCGGCGGAAATGATATCGATGAATTTGAATGCTTTATATATGTATGCTGGCCTTCAGTCTAAAATAGGTTGACCTCAGGGTTGATTTGAGCTGCCGGAGCCACGCCAGGAATAAGTTGAAATAGAATAGTCGGCGATCATTCTAAATCTCACACATTCGGTTGAAAAGGATTAGGATGAGTACATACTGGCAACGAACCTATGCATAGTGCTATTATCACCGAGCCAGCGCTCAAATATCGAGGGGTTCTGGAAACATTTTGCACGTTCACATTCGATCGGCGCATGCGCAATTTAGACGCTTGCCCCGTCGCCCGTCGACGGCGAATGAGGCCCAGTCCGTGCATATCAGCTTGGACTCGGAATGCCGCAGCTGCGTATCAACGTTATAAAATTAGTTGTCTAGTTACTTACATCGTCTTATTCTTCCAACCCCGGGCACCGGGCCCGCGCCTAACTCCGAGCATCACACCGCTGTGCCGTCGATGCGAGTTACACGGTTGAACCGATGTGATGCTCGGTGATGATGCGTTCCCACGGCGGGCTCCGATGTGCCCGGTCCGATGGGTCCGCAGCCTCGGACCTGCCCATGCACCGCCTCACACTCCATGCCCAATAAAGCAGGCACAGTAACGCATACACGCAGTCCTAATCATCCTGCACAGTTGGTATACCTGACATGCAGCCTTCGCCATCCTGGCATGAATCGTACGGCAACAGCCAGGAATACATATGGAGGCACACCTGGACACGAGCCTCGATCCGGTTATGTCTGATCGGAACAGGAGGCGGCAGTGGATGATTCGGGAGAGATTCCGGGACTGTTGGGCGACGTCTGTAGCAGTGGGAAAACGTCTCTCAAATGAAACCAACGTGGCATGGACCTACAATGCTGGCTGCTGTTGGGCTGTGTTCACATGTTTTCCGACACACGGAGTCCAAAAATGGACAATGAGAAAGCACAGCCACGCAAGAATAGCACTTGCGTAGTACTAAGAAAATTGGGAATTTCTCTTTGAAAAAATCGAAACGCACATATACGAACCCCTGGGTTTTTCGGAGACAGGAGGTGAGACGGAGCGGAGGGAAGTACATTTTTGGCCTGCCAACCCAACACAGCGTGATGATGATTGACATGTCAATCGGCAAAGGATAATAAGGGCCAGGCAGTGCCGTGGTTGCGCTCAATGCCCCCTTCATCCACTACACATTCCACTCGGGTGGGCACTCCTCCAACGCCCTTCTCTACCTCAGATACCCGATTCAGCACCTCATCCAAACGATATCGAGAGTCTACCCACTTGATTCCCACTCCTGGCGTCGACAAAAACCGGCCGAAACGATATGTACGTGCGGGCGCGTGTCGGGGACTCTTCTGTTGCTCAGCTTGCATAGGACCCATTCCACCTCTGGTTGCCGGTGGTCATCGGCACCCCATTGTTCATGCTTGGCCTCGGAATTGCACTTGAAATCGGGTATGTGACGCGTAACCGTTTGGATTTGTGGCTTCCAACTTGGCCTCAACTTGCGCATTCCGAGTCTGGGCACATACCGGCTCAGGAAAATAATGCTCGGCTGTCGTGTGTTCAGCTGTGGGCCCGAGTTTGGCCAAAAATTTGATGATTTAATATGTCTTCCGAACCTGACTGGCTGACTATCGGCCTCCCCAGCATCGAACTATCTTACAAAAACGGAGGTCAGTGACCTTCCCTATCCTTTGAACGCAATGAGTTTGACGTCGTCAACAGGTTTTGCTGTAGCGCAACAGAACGTCTTTTTCGCAGTGTCTACACAATTTTTACTGGTGCGTTGACCGTCCACGCGTGGTAGCTCATAACTCATGTTCTCCACGTTCAGTCCTTCTTCCCTACGCTGTACGTCGGTGTGGGCCACATAGCTCGTGCCCGTTTTGACCCTTTGTGGCTCAGATTCGTGATCCCCGTCGGTTATATGTGGCGCATTCTCGATTGGGCCCTTCGGCAGTACCAGGTAACAGAGAGGGATTGCGTATCAGGACGACCCACTTAATCATGTCCAGCCATATGTTACAATGGCAAGGGGAAACGCCACCGCAGAGGAGAGTGTGTTATTGGACTATGTGCGTTACAGCTTTCAAATATCTTTTGAATTTCGCTCATCGCAGTCCAGCTGTTCCTTGGGTAATGGCTTATCTGCTGCGGTGTGTTATTATTTCTAATACTGTGCAGGCCAATCTTGTCCATGTTCCGCGCGCTCAAATATAAGCACCGTGTTATTTTCTGGTCTTCATTACTCGCGACCTGGACATATTTATTCCAACCTCTCGGTACGCATGCCGCATATTCCTGGACGTCGCGCTAATTTGTTGCAGCTGGATCTATCTTCCAACTGCAGACCCGAGCTCAGTCGCAAGGTGAGTTGGTTACATCTTACTCTGCGAGGTGCTAACATATTTTTAGCTACCAGCGCACAGAGTATACGTTCTCTGGGCCTCGTCTCTGATGTTGCGGAACTCAACGCGTTTGCTGCTGCGGCTGGTGTGAGTCGTTGTTATCGAATAACCTTGCTATCACCGCTGATTATCTGTTTGTCTCCAAGTTTGCCCAAGCCGCAGTCTTCAACAACCTGACCGACCCACCCTTCGTCAACGGTGGATGGGCCGCGGCGCAGTTTGTGGTCGGTTTCCGTCGGTCTCCGGTCGCCTGTCATCACTAAGTTTCATCCTGTAGTTCCCCACTAACCAGGGCCTCAACGGAACAATGATGGTCAACACGACCGGTATCCGCACCAGTCCGAACTGTGCCAATCCAGTGAGCAATAGTGTGTTGCGACAAAGTACAAATGAATAATACCCGTCGATAGACAGGGAATTCGATCATCACTCCCGTCAACCTCACAAGCAGCATCATATCCGCGAATTCCCTCGATGGCTGTACCGGGAACGTCACCTTTGATCCAACCGTAGGTGTTTTACCTTTTGAGGCTCCGCGCCCACAGCTCTTTCGCTGCAGGTCTCTGACCAGCAATATGGTGTATCGGCTGTCCCGAATTGCGGTCCACATGCAAGTCTTAACGAGAGTTTCTGGCCCGTCGTTTTCTGGCAAGTGATACGCTCGTCCCCCGAATTTAATCTGATCCGCGGATAGGTTCTATCAGTTAGAGGCGGACGGCACGCAGGAGGTCAAGACAGTGTTTTGTACCCCGACTTTGGAGTTGTTCTACATTGAAGGTAGCTCTCTTTCTCGACATCCAGATCTCCAAACATATGACGGTTCAAGCTGTCGCGGATCTCAGTAGCGGAGCGCTTACCGGGGTCAAAATTATCAACAACTACACCACACCCACGAACATTTCGGGCGCCCCGCTGAATGGTGTTCCGTTCAATGCGTGCGTTCGGCTGTGGCATAGAATGCCTCTGCTGATACATGTTCACCTATAGGGTCATATTCCCGGACAACCCGAACCCTTTCATTCAAGCGCGTGCTACTGCACGAAAGTGGGCGTGCCCGGAGCCATCTTCCGGAGCGCGTGACGACTTTCAACGGGCTGCAGTCTGTCTTTGACGAGCCTAACGGATTTTTAGAACTCACGAATACGACCTACGTGGGTTTTTCCGCTCATCACGATTCATGAGATTTCGTTGACCATTCATTATATGTACAGACCACACATCTTGCGGTTACGGCCAAGTCCGTCTACTTTGTGGACGAGATAAATCAGTTATCTTCGGTTCAGACCTATATGGTTCCCCGGTTGTGGATCGAGTGCGCACCTTTTTTTGTGCCTGCGCCCGCCAGTACTTGACATAGTTTCGCAGTCCATTCCCTGCACATATCCTCTCGTTCCTACTCTTTGCGTCCGGATTTGTAGGCGTATTCCTACAGCTCATCAACAGGCGGCAGCGGCGCAACCTTTTCTTGGCAGCGCCGCCCGGCAGCGTTGCCACAGCCCTCGCGCTGACATCGCGCTCCGGATTTGGGGACCTTTTGTTACCGTGCGTCACTCTGTTCTTAGCAAAGACAAATGTGCTCACGCTGTCCTAGATATGACGACGTTCTTACGATTGAGAAGAAGCTGGATGGGCTACGATTCCGACTCGACAAACGCACAGGCGCGATCCTTGCGGACGACTACGAGCCAATGGGGGACGATGCGACCCGCGGGCCGGACGACGCGATGATGTCCCTGCTGGGCCGTGGGTACAACCGCGAGACGTCGCAGTCCTCCACCCAGATGGCCCAGGAGGCAGCGCTCGAGCATGCGACGGGTGTTCCAGCGTGGAAGATGGAGCAGCTGAGGACGCCCTATGACCCGTAGACATTTTTGGACATTGGTTTGACGAACGGACTTGTGTATTTGTTTCGCATATATACTGATTCACTTAGTTGTACCGTACGCACTTTTACATTTTGATCGCTGCAAGCCTCCAGTACCGTTGCAATTGATATTGATGGAGATTTACGCGAGCATCAACCCACCGCTTCATTGTCTCTTCCTTCCACCCCCCTTCAACGTCCAATGTATGTCTCCTTGTTTCTCATGTCTGGGTGTGGGGCAAACGCGTCCTAAACGCGTTCCTTCGTCGCTGTTCTGTACCACTCCCACGTTGATCTGACCACTGGGTGTCTTGTTGCGGACTGGCCAATATCGCGTCTCTCATACCACTTGCCTCGCTGGGAGACTAACGAATGTCCTCCGGTGCCCTCGTATCCTCGTCCGGGCTCCATCTGCGCTGAGAACGTGTCTGTTCTCATCGCGCCGTGTCCCGGACCACTTCCTCGTGTCTCTCGTACCCTCTGCCTGGGACTGACGAATAACGCAGAAAACCACCGACGGGCGATGCGCGAAATCGTACACCTCCAAACAGGCCAGGTGCGTTCCTCTGGTCGTCTACTGTCTTTGTTCTGACCGGGACCCGTCTTTTCAGTGTGGCAATCAAATCGGTTCGTATTTTGCTCGTCTTCGACATCGACGACGCGTATCGACTTTTCTTCTCAGGTGCCAAGTTCTGGGAGGTCCTTTCGGAAGAGCATGCAATTGGTGGTGACGGTATATATCATGGGGACAACGATTTGCAACTCGAGCGCATCTCCGTCTACTACAACGAGGCGGGGAGCAACAAGTACGTCCCCCGCGCGGTCTTGATTGATCTCGAGCCTGGGACGATGGATTCTGTTCGCGCGGGCCCCCTCGGTAACCTGTTCCGCCCGGACAACTTTGTTTTTGGCCAGAACGGAGCGGGAAACAACTGGGCCAAAGGACGTGAGTGGCAGCTGTGTTTCTTTCTTTCCGTCACCACTGATTTGAGGTTCCTTTTTTGTTGTTTGCAGACTACACAGAAGGAGCTGAGCTCGTGGACTCTGTGTTGGATGTTGTACGGAAGGAGGCGGAAGGGACAGACTCCCTCCAGGGTTTCCAAATCACCCACTCACTGGGCGGTGGAACCGGCTCTGGAATGGGCACCCTTTTGATCTCCAAGGTTCGCGAGGAATACCCCGACCGCATGATGTGCACGTACTCCGTCGTGCCCAGTCCTAAGGTCTCTGACACCGTCGTTGAGGTACGCGCGCCGTTATTTTCCACGACATTGTCTCACGCGTGTTAGCCTTACAATGCGACTCTCTCTGTCCACCAATTGGTGGAGAACTCCGACGAGACGTTCTGTATCGACAACGAGGCCCTCTACGACATTTGTTTCCGGACATTGAAACTCACAACACCGACGTACGGTGACCTGAACCATCTTGTGTCCTCCGTCATGTCCGGCATCACCACCTGCCTGCGCTTCCCCGGTCAGCTCAACTCCGACCTGCGCAAGCTCGCCGTCAACATGGTGCCCTTCCCGCGTCTGCACTTCTTCATGACTGGCTACGCGCCGCTCACCGCCCGCGGGAGCGCAAACTTCCGTGCTGTGAGCATCCCTGAGCTCACCGCCCAGATGTTTGACGCCAAGAACATGATGGCCGCCTCCGACCCGCGGCACGGACGCTACCTCACCGTCGCGGCTGTCTTCCGCGGCAAGGTCGCGATGAAGGAGGTCGAGGAGCAGATGCAGAACGTGCAGAGCAAGAACTCGGCCTATTTCGTCGAGTGGATCCCCAATAATGTTCTCACCGCGCACTGCGACATCGCACCCAAGGGGTTCAAGATGGCAGTGACATTTATCGGGAACACGACGGCGATCCAGGAACTGTTCAAGCGTGTTAGCGACCAGTTCACGGCCATGTTCAAGCGGAAAGCGTTCTTGCATTGGTACACCCAGGAGGGCATGGACGAGATGGAGGTTCGTGCATGCCTGATGATGTGCTCTCGCCACTAAACCTTCTTATCTAGTTCACCGAAGCCGAATCCAACATGCAGGACCTGATCGCCGAGTATCAGCAGTACCAGGATGCCACGTGCGTGCTACTTTCTTCGCTCTTCCTTTCCTTTGTTTCTAATACAACCTCTTAGTGCCGAGGAGGAGGGCGAGTATGAGGAGGAGCTCCCCGCCGACGAAGAGTAAACGACTTTTGGAAAGAGTTTCTTCTAGATTTTATGCTAGAATTTCTCTCCGACCTATTACTTATATACCTGCACGCGACGACCGTTTCTCTCCGCTCCTCTCAAAATGCATTTTACGACTCACGACTCACGTTTAGTCTACATCTCACGTAGTTTCAGGTTACTTTTTGTTTTGTGGAACAAAAGCGATACCTTTTCGTCGCAATTTCGGATTTGGCAGCGGGTCGAGTATATGGTTTTTCATTCCACGCCCGCTGCGCAGTAGCTTCCTCGGCCAGTCGGAGAAATTTGCCTATTTGTGGACAAATTTTGAACGACATGTAACGTTGACCTGGTCAGCACTTACAGCCTCTTGACAGAAAAGGCAAAAAAGGGATGTGGCAAAGACGGCCAAACGAACGTGCTCTTGGATTCACTCCAAATTCACTCCCTCAACTACTTTAGCTTCATGCCTTTTATGCCAGTGAATCGAGCAAACGCAGGTCCATCTAAGGCCCCACAGCGACAAGAATCGAGTTCAAGTACAGAAACTAGCACTGTGTACCTTTCGAGGGAATCTAATTCAAGCGCCCTTGGATCTAACTTGAATCTGCTAAAACCATGTCGTTCCTGTGGGATTGTCATTGTGGCCCTTATTTAAAGCTTCAAACTTCCAAGCCGTAGCAGAGTTCGCGCCGACCAACATGTCCTTCTCCGCCTGGGTTACCGCGTTATCTACAGTACTATTCCTCTCCCTCCCGACACCATCCGTCGCCCTCGTCAGCATCACTACCTGCCAGAACACCATTGCCCGCGCGCTTCTCCTGGACCCTGCTCTTGCCTACAATCAAACGATCTTCTTCCAGACTCCCGCAAGTGCCGAGAATGGCAGTCTCACTATGTTCGGGTGCCAGATGTATTGCACCCAGGGCCAGCCGCGCATTGAGCCCGACTGTGGCAACCGTCTGTTCCAATGGCTTCTTCCAGCTCTGTTCCTAGCCGTTAGCATCATTGCGCCCCCGCCTGTAGGATGGTGGTATCAGGTTTGGGCGAACTTGCGGCCCATTGCCGATCCCTTCGACGCTGTCTTATCGGTGTGTCACCTGTTGAGCGTCTGCCAGAGATGCCATCGGGATGCCGGGAGATTGGCGCGCAAACGAGAGGAAACGTGCCCGAGAGGCCAACAGAGATGGTTCGGAAGTGGCCAGATTCACCGCCCGAGATATTTCTCGACTCCAAATCAGCATCGCTCTCATTCTCTACACCTCCCAAAACATCATCCCGGACCAAGGCTCCCAAGAATCTTTTTCTTCCCTTTGGGCTCTCATCTGCTCCTCCTCACTCTCCACGCCTGCTCTCGTCTCCCTCATCCGCCGTACTGCCGGCCGGCTCGCTGAGGACCGCACACGCGGTCTTGCACAAGCATGGTTCACCTCCGTATCATGCGTCGTCAGCCTTGTTTTCGCTACAGTCCCGGCCCCCGGCGGCTCTAGCACGTCGGGTGTCATGGTCGCTGCTGCCCTGGTGCTGGCCCCACTTGTGCGCGACGTGCTTCTTGCCCATCCATCGGGGAGTGCGGGCCGCTTTATCGGGCTGGGGGAGTGCTGACAGAGTTTCTCGACGGGTGCCGGTGTACCAACGGAGACGTGGAAGTGAAGGAGCTGGCAGACGCATTGGTTCGCGCAGGCTCCGAGGAAAAAATAGAGAAGCTTGCTGTCACCGCAGGAACATTGTTGTATCAGCCCCGCCGGAGTTTGGTAGACGAGCGGGAGGGCATTCGGACGTGGAGACATAGCGCTGCAGTGACATTCCTGCTAGCCGACACCCTTACTTCTTTCGCCGCAGCAGCAGGAGCGTTGGCAGCACCACCCAGTTTCCTCAACGAACGGCACTTCCTCATGTTCGGGATCCTGGGGGGATGGATGCTCAGCGCGGCGACGACGTCGCTGCCGATGAGATACTTCTCGTCGCGCAGTGTTTCTTGCGGAAGAAGCTTCGAGCACCTTGGCCTCCTGGTCGCAGTCAAGGACATCCTCGTCGCTGTCGCCATTCCAGTACTATTCTCGGCAACGACGTGCGGCTGGCTGAGCAGTTGCAAGCTGTGGAGCAACTATTACGGCCCCGGGGTTCCTCGAGTGCCGCTAAACAATAGCGCCGCGTTCGCGTGGAACGACAGGGTGCTGTACCCGATGCTAGTTTGTACGTGTCTCATACTGAACGTACTGGCATATCTGGGGTTGAGGTGGTTGGTGTATAGGAAGGCATTTACGGTGCTGGCGTGGAGCGAGAGGGCGATAGGTGAGGCGTTGCGTGCCGGCAACGCCGGGGAGGAAGACGGCCAGCAAGTGTTGAAGCTGGAAACCAGAACTAACACCACCTCTTCTGCGATGTGCTATATAGGTTAGGACTGGACCCTTTTGCAAGCCGTACACGTTCCTCTGGGCTCTCATGGTGCGCTTCATGTTTCCAAGTTGTCTAGCAGCCGCTCCCCCACATTCTCAGCATTCCCACAGATCGGAAGCGCGACTCGTAGTACGACGGCGGTGCCCGTCAGGGTGTGTTCCGTCTCAAAGCCCAGAAAATCACAAATCATGCCTCGCAGCCTATGAACGTTCTGAACCCTGGAGATGGCAGGTGTTTTGTCTTCCGAGTCGTTCTATAACTAGCTAGCTGCTAGGAACGAGCTGTACGGTCTGCTGTGTGGCAGAGAATGATGTGCCCTGATTGAAGATGCGGTGGACGCGGCGACGAGATTAGCCAGACAAGTACATCAATTCGAGAGGCTCTCAAACGACCGAGATCGCCGGGGCTAAGTATATGTCGACTCGGGAAAATGCATGACCAAACAATGCCGCTTTAAGTAATCGATGTCAAACGCAAAAGTTCTTCTTCCTCTCCACGACGCGTGGAGGGGAGCAATCTCATTCTATTGCCATGTCTAACCCAGTTGTTCCACTTCCCTTTCGCCCTTCGCTCTCGCGCTTATCTAGCACTTTGAATGGTCCTACACCTGCCATCATCGCGTCAGCAAACACCCCTGAGATCGCAGAAGATGCTGTTCTCGAACTGAGCGATGGTTCAGCGTTTCGGGGCATTAGCTTTGGTGCCCCCGGCAAAAGTGTAGCTGGAGAATGTGTTTTTCAAACTGGTTAGTGAACTGATGGTGCACAATAAAATTTATGCCTACGATCGACTAGGCATGGTTGGGTACACCGAGTCCCTCACGGACCCATCCTATGAAGGCCAGATTCTGATCTTGACGTATCCCATCGTCGGGAATTATGGCGTCCCCGAACGCACAGAGGATTCCCTCCCAGTCGCGTTCGAATCCTCGAAAATTCACGTTGCAGCCATTGTGATCGGCTATCACTCTGAAGACTACAGCCACTTTCTTGCAAACTCGTCTCTAGGCGTCTGGCTGAAAGAAAACGATGTCCCGGCCATTTTTGGCGTCGACACACGCGCGCTCACGAAAAAAATCAGAGAAAAAGGGTCCATGCTAGGAAAACTTCTGGCTCGCGCACCTGGAGCTCCCGTTGGTCGAGCTCGGTCGCTGATCTCCGCCTCTGCAGCGCCATCTCGCGCGCCTTCACGATCTAATTCCCCGCCTTCGACCCTCACCTGGCGCGAAGACTACGACAACATTCCTTTCCTAGACCCCAACGAGATCAATCTCGTCGCGAAAGTGTCTATCATCGCACCGCGCCTTTACAAAAGTACCACTACGCCCCGCTTGCATCCCACCGGCCGGCCCCTGCGCGTCCTGGCCATAGACGTGGGCATGAAGTATAATCAGATCCGATGCTTTATAAACCGCGGAACGGAGCTCAAAGTCGTTCCCTGGGACTATGACTTCCTGGCAGAGTCCGAGCCCTATGATGGGATCTTCATCTCAAACGGCCCCGGCGATCCTTCCATGGTAACGTCCACGGTATCTAGACTTTCGGTTGCCCTGAAGAAGGCGGACCGTCCCATCTTCGGTATTTGCCTCGGCCACCAGCTCCTTGCGCTCGCCGCGGGGGCCAAGACCTCCAAGATGAAGTACGGCAATCGCGGCCACAACATTCCCTGTACAGACGCGCTCTCCGGTCGATGCTACATCACCAGCCAGAACCACGGTTTCGAGGTCGACACCTCCACCCTCCCCACCGGTTGGAAGGAGCTCTTCCGTAACGCCAACGACGGAAGCAACGAGGGCATCTACTGCGAAGACAAGCCTTTCTTTTCCGTGCAGTTCCATCCCGAATCGACGCCGGGTCCTCGCGACACCGAGTTCCTGTTTGACGTCTTCATCCAAAATGTCGCCGACTGCGCGGCGACCAACGCGCTCGTCCCAATCGTCATGCCCGGCGGGAAGAAAGAGGACAACGACAAGCGCATTCCCCGCGCGTCCGTGTCCAAGGTCATCATTCTTGGCTCAGGCGGTCTGTCGATCGGGCAGGCAGGAGAGTTCGACTACTCTGGCTCGCAGGCCATCAAGGCGCTCAAAGAGGAGGGCATCTACACGATCATGGTCAACCCCAATATCGCCACCATCGCCACTTCCAAGGGTCTCGCGGACAAAGTGTACTTCCTCCCCGTCACGCCCGAGTTTGTGCGCAAGATCATCAAGTTCGAGAAGCCCGACGGGATCTACGTGACGTTCGGTGGGCAGACGGCGCTGAACGTGGGCATCAAGCTCAAAGACGAGTTTGAGGCGCTCGGCGTGAAGGTGTTGGGCACGCCGATCGACACGATCATCACGACGGAGGACCGGCAGCTGTTCGCGTCGGCCATGCTGGAGATCGGGGAAAAGTGCGCGGAGAGCAGCACGGCGACGAACCAGGAGGAGGCGATCGCGGCGGCGCAGGCGATCGGGTTCCCCGTTATTGTACGCGCGGCGTACGCCCTGGGCGGGCTCGGGTCGGGCTTCGCGCAGGATGAGGCGCAGCTGAGGGCGCTGTGCAGCAAAGCGTTCGCGACGAGCCCGCAGGTCCTTGTGGAGAAGAGTATGAAGGGCTGGAAGGAGATCGAGTACGAGGTCGTGCGAGATTGCCGCGATAATTGCATCACGGTCTGTAACATGGAGGTGCGTTCGTCCCCGCAACAATGGTTTTCGGAGGATGATGACGTTCTCTGCGTGGTAGAACTTCGACCCGCTGGGCATTCACACGGGAGACTCGATCGTGATCGCGCCTTCGCAGACTTTGTCTGATTCCGACTATAATATGCTGCGCACGACCGCCATTAACGTGATTCGCCACCTTGGAGTGGTCGGAGAGTGCAACATTCAATATGCTCTGAACCCTGCCTCGCAAGAGTATTGCATCATTGAGGTGTGTTTAGCTGTTGCCGCTTGGTTCTAACTCAAATCATTCATAGGTCAATGCGCGACTGTCCCGTTCGTCCGCCCTTGCCTCAAAGGCGACCGGGTATCCGTTGGCCTTCATTGCTGCGAAGCTTGGACTCGGTATTCCCTTGAACGAGATCAAGAACTCGGTCACGAAAGTTACGAGCGCTTGTTTCGAGCCGAGCTTGGACTACGTTGTCGTGAAGATTCCGCGCTGGGATTTGAGCAAGTTCACGCGTGTCAGCCGTCTCCTTAGCAGCAGCATGAAGAGCGTCGGGGAGGTGATGAGCATTGGGCGGACATTTGAAGAGACTTTCCAGAAGGCGATTCGCGCTATAGACGACCAATTTGCCGGATTCGCCAAAGTTCGGACTCTGTTTATTGCGCTCCTCTGATTTTTTTCACTGAGAATGTTTCAGAACACCCTCGTTAAGGACATCGACGAGGAGCTTGTGAACCCGACAGACAAGCGGGTTTTCGCCATCTCGACGGCCTTCCATCGGGGATATAGCGTCGACAAGATATGGCAAATGACCAACATCGACAAGTGGTTCTTGACCAAGCTCGAGAATATCTTCAATATGGAAAACCGCTTGTCGTACGTGACTGTTTAGCTTTTTTATGGCGTAGCTCATTATTTTGGCAGCGACTGCAACGTCTCGACCATCACACCCGCGCTTCTCAAGCAGGCTAAACAGCTCGGATTTTCCGACCGACAGCTTGCCACCTGCATGGGATCGACGGAGCTTGCTGTCCGGCGTCTTCGCCAGGAGACGGGCATCGCGCCCTTCGTGAAGCAAATCGACACCGTCGCCGCAGAGTTCCCCGCATTCACCAACTATCTCTACACCACGTACAACGCGATCGAGCACGACGTTACCTTCGATGACCGCGGTGTCATGGTGCTGGGGTCCGGTGTGTACCGCATCGGCTCCTCCGTCGAGTTCGACTGGTGTGCTGTCCGCGCCATCCGGACGCTCCGCGACCAAGGTCTCCAGACGATTATGGTCAATTACAACCCGGAGACCGTGAGCACGGACTACGACGAGGCCGACCGGCTCTACTTCGAGAACATCAGCTTGGAGACGATTCTCGACATCTACGACGCGGAGCGCTCGCGGGGCGTCATCCTTGCCATGGGTGGGCAGACGCCGAACAACATCGCGCTCCCGCTCTATCGCCAGAACGTCAAGATCTACGGCACGTCCCCGGAAATGATCGATACGGCCGAGAATCGATACAAGTTCTCGCGGCTCTTGGACGAAATAGGCGTGGACCAGCCGTTGTGGAAGGAGTTGACGAGCTTTGACGAGGCTGAGGAGTTCTGCGCGAAGGTGGGGTACCCGGTGCTCGTCCGGCCGTCATATGTGCTTTCTGGCGCGGCCATGAACGTGGTGTCGACGGGGGACGACCTCTCGAATTACCTTACCCAAGCGACTGCTGTCTCGCGCGACCATCCCGTCGTCATCTCAAAGTACATCGAACAGGCGAAGGAGATTGAGATGGATGCCGTGGCCAAGGACGGCAAGATGGTTATGCACTTCATCTCGGAGCACGTCGAGAATGCCGGCGTCCACTCTGGCGACGCGACCCTCATCCATCCGCCGCAGGATCTGGACCCCCAGACCGTGCGGCAGATCGAGGAAGCCACAGCCAAAATCGGCAATGCGCTCAACGTCACCGGGCCTTTCAACATCCAGTTCATCGCCAAGAACAACGAGATTAAAGTCATCGAGTGCAATCTTCGTGCTGCACGGTCGTTCCCGTTCGTTTCAAAGGTCACTGGCATTGATGCTATTGAGCTGGCCACTAAAGTCATGCTCGGCATCCCCGTCGAGTCGTACCCTGACCCAGGTCTGCCGCCCGATTACGTTGGAGTCAAGGTCCCGCAGTTCAGCTTCAGCAGATTGTCCGGCGCCGATCCTGTTCTTGGTGTCGAGATGGCGTCGACTGGCGAGGTTGCTTGCTTCGGGCGTGACAAGTATGAGGCATATCTTAAGGCCTTGATTTCGACTGGTATTGTGCCCCCGAAAAAGAACATTCTTTTCTCCATTGGGAGCTACCGTGAAAAGCTGGAGATCCTCCCTTCTGTTCAGAAGCTCAGCGCTGCCGGCTACAACATCTTCGCTACATCTGGTACCGCAGATTTCTTGACCGAACACAACGTTCCCTGTAAAGTGAGGGGTTTTGTTATTGACCTTATATTTGCGCTCATGAGCCGTAGTATCTTGAGACGCTGGGAGAGGACAACCACGACAAGCAGAAATCCGAATATTCGTTGACGCAGCATCTGGCCAATAACCTCATCGACATGTATATCAACTTGCCATCAAAGAACCACTACCGCAGACCCGCCAGCTACAGTAGCAAAGGCTACCATACTCGCCGCATGGCCGTCGACTTTGCCGTTCCCTTGATCACCAACATCAAGAACGCCAAGTTGCTCGCGGAAGCCCTCGTGCGGAGACTGCCTCTAGAGGTCTCGAGCATTGACTCAAAGAGTTCTCACCGCACCCATACGTTCCCAGGGCTGATCAATATCGCTGCATTCGTTCCGAGTCTGGTAGCCGAGAACAGTCCAGATCTCGTTCAGGTCACAAAGTCGTCCATCAGCGCTGGCTTCACCACCGCCGTCATCATCCCACTGGACTTAACGGGCAGCATCTCGGACCTTGCCTCCCTCGAGCAAGCCAAGGCAAATGTGGCCGGCGCAGCGCATTGCAATTTTGCGATGAGCATTGCTGCGTCTGCGCACAACGTTCAGTCTTTGGACGAAGAGCTTCAGGCTGAGGCCAAGGCACTCTTCATTCCGTTCGATGTCAGCACCACGTCCACACCGCTGTCCATTGTCGCGGCCCACTTCACTGCTTGGCCTACTGAAAAGCCCGTCGTCACGGACGCCAAAGGGTCCGATCTTGCGTGCATTCTTTTGCTCGCCAGTCTCCACAATCGGAGCGTGCATGTCACGGACGTACGCAGCAAAGACGACCTTCTGCTGATCTCCCTCAGCAAGGCCAAGCAGCTCAAGGTTACGTGCGATGTCTCGGTATATGCTTTGTTCTTCTCGCGTGAACAGTTCCCCGCGTGCAAAGACCTTCCGTCGGCCGAAGACCAGGCATCTCTATGGCAGAAGCTTGACCTCATCGACGCCTTTTCTGTTGGGGCCACTCCCTACCGACTCGCCCTCGAGGTTGGCAAATCCGCGTCGGCGGCATCGGGGATGGAGGAAACACTTCCTCTCCTCCTTACCGCGGTGCAGGAGCACCGACTTTCGCTCGATGACATACGCGTCAGGTTGCACGATAACCCCGTGCACATCTTTGGACTCCCGGAGCAAACTCAAACGCATGTAGAGGTCGTGATTGGACGCAAAGCTCGGTTTGGAAAACGGGAGACGTGCTGGTCTCCGCTGGAGTCAATGTTGATGACCGGGGCTATTCACCGAGTCGTCGTGCACGGCAACACCGCCTTCCTCGATGGATCGCTCTTCTCTGTCCCCCTCGGCAAAGATATTTCCAGTGCGACTATCAACCACCCTCAAGTCTTTGGGCCGGCAGCTTTCAAAGAGCCTGAGCCCACAGCGAGTGGTAACATCATGGCGCTGGCATCCATGCCATTCATGCCGCCCATGCCGTCCATGAGCTCATCGCACTCCTTGACGCAGTCCATCGGCCACGCGGCTCCCGGCGTCTCTCTTTCCTCTCATGCCTTGGCCCACCCTTCCTTCCACCGCCGCCATATTCTGTCCGTGAAACAGTTCACGCATCGCGACATGTACGATCTGTTTTCGCTCGCCCACGAGATGCGTTTGCAAGTCGAGCGTAACGGCACTCTTGACATTCTGAAGGGCCGTGTGCTGTGCACTCTTTTCTACGAGCCGTCGACACGTACCAGCTCGTCCTTTGACGCAGCTATGAAGCGATGCGGAGGGGAAGTTGTGCAAATCACTGCCGATACGTCATCCGTAGCTAAAGGCGAAAGCCTACCCGACACCATCCGCACTCTCGGCTGCTACGGAGATGCTATCGTAATTCGGCACCCAGATGTCGGTAGCGCCCAATTGGCGGCTAAGTTCTCCCCAGTCCCCATCATTAATGCTGGCGATGGCATCGGCGAACACCCTACACAGGTAAGAAATTTAACGTTGCGCGGCACCGGTCGACACTGACCTCTTTGATACATAGGCGCTATTGGACGTTTACACAATTCGATCTGAGCTCGGGACAGTCAATGGCCGTACCATTACCTTGCTTGGGGACCTCAAAAACGGCCGAACTGTGCATAGCTTGGTTACCCTTTTGTCCCTTTATTCAGTCCGCCTCAACTTCGTTTCCCCCCCATCCCTCGCAATGCCCGCTTCCGTCATCGCCGCAGCGCGCAAGGCAGGCATACCCGTTACTCTATGCGAGTCTCTGGATGAGGTGCTGGTCGACACCGACGTGCTATACGTCACACGCATCCAGAAGGAGAGATTCGACAGCGAGACCGAGTGGAACCAGGTCAAGGACGCCTATCGTATCGACCACGCCCTGCTTTCAAGGGCAAAGGAGGACATGATTGTCATGCACCCGCTTCCTAGAGTTAACGGTACGTTGTCCGTCCATCCAGTGGACTCCTCTCATTCATCGAACCTTTTTAGAAATCGATCCTGAAGTTGATTTCGACTCTCGACGGGCTGTTTACTTCCGCCAAATGCGCTACGGCCTCTTTGTAAGGTTCATTCCTGATTCCCTGTTCCTCTCGCTCACCATACGTGTGTAGATTCGGATGGCGTTGCTGGCTAGTGTGATGGGGTGACGGTCCGTAGCGTAGTAGCTGTTCTAAGAATTAAATAAAAGCAAAATTGAATTCAAATGTTTCGGACATTTCGGCGCCGACTCCAACTTGTACCACTTGCACATGCACATGCCGCCTATGCGAAGACGTCGCGCAGTAATTCGCTTCAGCCGACAGCACATAAAAACAGAAAGCATATACCGTCCAACCCGCTGGCACAGACTGCTGTTCATTATTCTAGCTCTTTCCTCTCCTCTAAGGGCCTCTGCTTCTCGGATCCGTCGAATGCGATTTCGACGGTATGCCTTCTCTACTTAAGCAATCTATCTGGCGTTTGCCTGCTGTTGCCCGCGTGGCATCCATTCGTGTCCCAGGCATTTTCTAGTCTGCTATCTCCAAGCTCTATGGCCTCCCAGGAAACCCCAGAAGTGAGCCAGATGACAGAGCCCCGTATGTCCGCGTCCGCCAGCCAGAGCTGGCCTGATCCGAATTTCGAACCAACTGCTCCGGGACTTCCACACCCAAGAACTGAATCACCTCGACCTTGGTCTTCAGATGGAGGTCCAGATGATACGGGAACGAGGCCCCTGAGCAGTGCCCCATTGTTACCTCCCAAGCTTCCTCAGGACGCGCAGACGGCACCAATAGGCTCAGCACCTGCCCCGAGATTAGACTACCGCAACAGCGGCCAACGACGTCAATCGGAGCTCGACTGGATTGTGCCGAAGCGAGATTTAGTGCGTTTCTGATGAGTGGCCAGTGGGTATCATGGAACTGACGAGTATGGGTGTCAGCGGCAGAAAACTTTCCAAGAGCGAATTGACCCCACCCTCAAGCACGCGAAATTAGAAAAGGACAAATGCGAACTCAAAGCAAGGATGACCGCATATGCTCTAAATGTTTGCCTTCCATTTACCGAGCCTCTACATTTCCTGACCCTCCCCAGATTGCGATAGGTATACAGGTCCTCCTCGGTGCCCTAACAACAGGCTTGTCCGCAGCAACCTCTGGTCGGCAGGTGCGTGTCTATGATCTTAAGATAGGGACATTATCCAAGGGTATTTTTCATTAGACATCTATTGCCACGGCCATTCTCGGTACGCTTGCCACCATTCGCTTGTGCCTCGTCACTGGTGTAACGAAAAACAGGCGGCATTGCTACCCTTGTAGCCTCTTATCTTGCGCGCGCACGAGGGTCGAACGAACCGGAACTAAGCACTGCTCGGGTCAAGGATTTGGAGCAGTACATTCGGGAGTGCGAAATCTTTGTACTCGATTATGGTCATTTCACCGGCAACGACTATGATTCAAAACTCAACATCCTCCGAGATCGCTACGAAGAACTTCTGGGGAACGCGAACGGGTGAGCTTCCTTTCTGTCATCTCTGGAAATTCTCGGTGACCTGCTGGGCCCATAGCGAACGACGGTTGGCGTCAGTTTGATTCCCAAGTATCTGTCAAGAGGGTCACATTTTATTGTATTTAAACCTGCTCCTACATATTCCATTGCGTTTTTGTCAATAACGTGCGGGACCCCCAAACCTTTATGTATGAATACCTTTATGCACCGAGGGTTGTGGGAAAAATAAAAATAGTCTTATCAGATTGTCACGTTATAAGGCTCTGATAAGACACGGGCAAATATTATCCAGAGCGACAGCGGCCTTATTTTGGCCTTATAATACTAAATAGATATCTCATCAGGCTCTTATCATGGCCTTATTGGCCAGCCTTCTATCGGATCACCTTATAATGCTTGCCGTTATTACGGCCTTGTGGGGCCTGATCAGATTTCTGACAATTTTTCGGACAGAGAACATTGAACTTGTGGGTCAAGACGGTGTTATCCAATGGTGAGGAAATACTCCAGCATTATAGCGGATGCTTGCGAACGTACTAAGTCATGGTTTTGTTTTGTCCCGCGCAGCTTCTCGATAGATGAAAACCAACTGAAATCGGAGTCCAGGTGGAGCTGTTCGGACCTAAAGAGGCCTAAAAATGGTCATTTTATCGTGATTGCATGGTACACTCGATCAAAAGTGTACTCTGGATTCTCTGGCCCACCTCTTCACTAGTAGAAATGGTAAGCAGTACACCAGTGAGCGATCGCACGCCCAACAATTGGGTCAGAATTTGAGGAGGTGTTCGAAGGACGACGCGTCGCGCAAAAGTCCAGAGTGAAGAGGATCACGTGGTCGTGCCTGATTGATATCAGACTAATGTCACGTAAACTGCGAGCTGCCTGTCGCGAACCAAGTTGTCTGTCTTCGCTTATTCCCTAGATCGTATTCGGTCTGTCAGAAGTTTTCTTTCAACTCCGAAATCTCCAGCTGTTGAGACTTGCCCTTGGAGCTATTCGTCGGTCGACTCGGTCGGGCTTAGTAGCGTCACTGCCCGTCAACAGGCGATCCCCTCCTAACCGAGAAGGCAGTTTGGCAAGCCAAAGGTTGGTGCTAAAGGATTCTTGGGTGTTGTCTATTTGTGCATCTGTTCCAACCACTCAGCAGCCGAATAAATGACCACGCTGCAGTACCAAACCTCTGCGCCACCGTCTTACAGCGTTTATGTAACTGGCGTTCTGCTCCAACTTATTTTCTCTCTCTCTCTAATGTGGGCCGGGCACTCTATCTGCTGATTCTTCTTCCTGGCATCCTCACCCCGTTATCTCCGGATCTCCTGAGTTCTCAACAAAACGAGAACCAACCTCACCCACAGGATAGAGCCACCCATGTCCACGTCTGCCAGCCAGAGCTCGCGCAACCCAGATCTCGAGCCAGCACCCCATCTGGAAGATCCAGCGCATCTCCTCAGAACTGAATCTCCTCAGCCTATATCAGCGGATGGAGGTCCAGATGAGACGGGGACGAGGCAGATGAGCGGCCCCTCATTCCTGCTCCCCACACTTCCTGAAGACGCGCAAATGCCATCAACGACCGCGCAAGGCTCCACTTCGCGACACGAAGCGCCGCGATCTCCACTGAGATCAGAGTACCACGGTAGCGGTATGCACCGTCCATCTGAGCTCGACTGGATCATACCATTGGATCCCAAGCGAGAGCCGGTACGATTACTGCAGGCAACATTGACCAGCATTAATCTTGGTCCCAGCGTCCGAAAACATTGCAAGAAAGACTTGATCCAACTCTGACTCACGCGAAGTTAGAGCGGCAGAAGTACCAGCTCAAAGCAAGGGCGACCGGGTATGCTCTGAACGTGCGTCGAGGCCAGCTCAACTTGACCAGTTCTGACCCTTGTCTCCAGATCGCCATAGGGTTGCAGGTCGCTCTGGGTGCCCTGACCACCGGTTTGGCGGCAGTAACTTCAGGTCGGCAGGTCCGTGTGTTCAGAGCCTCTAAATAGAACGTCTTTTTAATTATGTTCCCAGACGTCTATTGCGACGTCCATTCTTGGTAAATTTTTCCTCCCCTGCCGTAATCGTCGATTTGACTCTGAATAGGTGGCTTCTCTACCATTGTGGCTTCCTATCTTGCGCGCGCGCGAGGGTCGAACGAACCAGAACTGAGCATTACTCGGGTGAAGGATTTGGACCAGTTTATTCGAGAGTGCGAAATCTTTGTACTCGATTATGGCCAGATGACCGGCGACCAACACGACTCGGAACTTCGCCAACTTCGAGACCGCTACGAAGAGTTAGAGGGCAACGGAAATGGGTGAGTTTCTTGTTTCTCTAATTATCTCGGAATTTTGGTAACACGTTTGGCTAGTGAGCGACGTTTGTCGTCAGTTTGAAGCGCCGTTGTCCCGTCCGTTGTCCCGTCCAGAACAATGCGTTCTTTATTGTATTTATTTGAACACCTTCCTTTGGCACTCAGTTTACCAACCCACACCTTCTTTCAACCACACCTTATTTACCCGGATGATGTTATGTAGCGTGTAGAATTGCATTTTCTGCTAATCAATATAATGGGCAGAATTTAGAATCTCTGAAGTAAACGACGAACTTTGAATTGATCGAAAATCCAATACATCCGTCACGTGCCTCGTGCTTTTTTTTTTTTTTCTGCATTTCTATACCGAACAAGTAACTACTAAACCGGTGCACAGGCAATAAATAAGAAGTGCATAGTAAAGATCAAGCGGATCGTAAAGCTAACATCGAAATGGGTATAGATGTGAATACATCAACAACGTCAGCTGCTACACGTGCCTCGTGCGTTTCTCTCTCTCTGACTTTAAGTTCCGAGCCTTCAGCGCCCCAGCTCGACAAATGGCGTCCCTTATTCCTCTCGAAATTTGCTCGTTGATATGTGCAGAAGTGGAAGGATCATCCAGTCTCGCTGCTTTATGCAGAACCTCACGATTCTTCCAAGACGAAGCGCAGCGCATTCTGTATCGCACAATAGTTTGTGCTGGATGCGCTCTGTAAAGTTGTGGGCTCTCGCCGTCATCCGCAACGTGCATCTCGCTGAACGAGTCCACGCACTTTCGTTGCGACTCCCAGAAAGTAGCAAACTAACACCATCCGACATGGACGATCTCCGATGCGCTCTACACGCATGCATCAATCTCAAAGAGCTCAAGCTCTCATATGATGAAGCCCACGCGAACTATCGCCACCCAACCTGTGTTCACGGCTGGATGCTCGACCACGCACCGTTTCGCCTCACAAAGTTTGCTAACACGTACTTCCAACCTGAGCATCTCGACGGCTTTTGGAGCGCGCAATCGGAAATTCGCGTGCTATCCTTCCTTATTCCTACAACATCGCCACCATTCCGCTCGCGGACGGCCACGGCTTCCAAACCTGATTGCACTCAAGGTCCTCTATTGGCGCCCCTGCCAGATGGACGACCGCTGCAACGGCTCGAGACCAGTTTTACTCGCGATTTCACCCCACTCACCCAATACTCTGGTACTCTCACCACGTTGAATCTCACGCGAACGTCGGTGGACCACGAAATTACCCTGTTTGGTGTTGTCACAAGCATTGTGGCTTTGTTGCCGGCGTTGCTGCATTTTGGGATCGCGGAGCTTCAGAAACGGGTAAGCATGCCTCGCTCTCCCGCGTGTTATTCCAATTAGATCCGATTCAGCCTGATTTCAATCTCGAGGAACGGTCCCCGGCGGAGACTCTTCCAGGATTTCTGAGGCTCGAGACATTCTTTGTCATACTTCGAAATGTCGTCAGAGTCCGTAACCCAGTTCCCAATGTTATCTACGAAATGGACTGCAAAGACAGCCTCGGTAATTTGGCATCTTCGATAATGGCAGCGTGTTCCACACTCCGTCGAGTTTTGTTGGAGCGGAGAGAGAAGTAGGTCAGGAGTTGACTGCGCTCTCACCAGAGGGATTGACGGCAAGATCCAAATGTGCCACGGGAACGAAATTAATTTTGAAGCGGTTTCTATGTTCTGGAAACCTTAGGTATGCGTTTTCTGTTTTTAAGGCCTTCCATTAATTTCCACAGGCAGCACAACCCATGACTCGATTATCACTGGAAGCGTCCATAATTTTAGCCGGATGCATCGCCGATAGTCGCAGTTTACCCCCAATTCGCGAAGCCACACATACAGACACCGAACCCGCCGTCAGGGTCGCTGCCTGCCAAGGCCATGAACCGCTTCGCGTGTGGCGTGCTTACAAGGCGGATACTCCGGGACCTTGGAATTTGGTTCGGTTTTGTGGACGTTCTTGACTCTGTACGTTTCGGCCAATCCCGATGTCATGTTCATAACCGATTATTTTGATGTGCTCCGTGCCGGGAACCGAACCGCATTCCCACAAATCTCGGGGTCAGACATTCAAGATACCGGCCTCTCTATTTCCTTCTTATTTATCCTATATGCTACATGACCCATGCTTCCTCTATCCAGGCCACCCTATTTTTCTACCCGAGACTCCGCACGTACCACTCACGCAGAGCAAACCCAGACTGGATACTGTGAATGGACAGACAAATAATCACGACGACGACGTCCGGTACTTATTTATTATTGCGTAGTCACCTACTACGCCGGCATCTTAGCTACTTAGTACAGCTTGCGCCGTTAACCGATTCTCTCTCTCCCCTTCCTTTTCCCCGGTGCGGTGATTAGGATAACTTTAGGGTCAGAGCCCCACGCTGGTTTAAATTTGTACATACCTTCCTCCCAAATGTCTATCCCTCCACCTACCCAGAAACTGGTGGAAGAGCATAAAACAGTTTCTGTTTATCCGAAAGTTCAGAACAATGGGTCTTCCGACCCTCAACTAGGATTGTCATTTACCCGCACGTAAGTATTGATCTTTCCTCACCGACTCTGGGAGTGGCCACACCTGCCAAAAAATTCGGGTCTAGTTCAGCGGCTTGGACTGTTAACCGGCAGGCGCCAATGAAATCCAACTTGTAGTCTTGAACTTGCAACACCGCGGTTGGCAACTTCCTTTGCGAATTTCCTGGGCGATGGGCTCGTTTCTGCCTCTACCTGCCGTAAAATTTGAAGGCAGTCGTGTAATCGCGTAAGTATAGGTTGAAATTTAGAGTTCATAAGCCGCTTAATACGCCGAGCAGCTTGAATTTGAAACCACAAACGGTTGGTAAACGCCGTGGAAACTTTTGGGAACGCAATTGACAAGCGATTTGACCCCATGGACCATGCATCTGGGAAAACCACGACAGATGGTCAAGCAGCTGCTAGGCTCCCCTGTCTATAAAAAGAATCGAGCCAAAATGTTAGCGGTCGATCACGCCATCAGATTTGTTCAAACTCCGATTGGTTCGTAAATTACACGCTCGAAGTCGACCACTATGTCGCGGATTCCTCAGCCTTCTCGTGCCACTCCGCGCAAAGCGACAGCGTCCCCTACCAAACTTACCGCGCCGAGTGACAGCGCACGGGTCAGAACGAAATCTACTGTCGGAGCGACGACGCCTTCGAAGGCCACGAAGAAACCATATGCCGATGCAAATTCCGTACAAGGGAGCCTCCTTCGAAGCTCACCGCGCCGAGCAGCAGTGCGCGGGTCAGGACAAAATCCACCGTCACACGAGCGACGACGCCTTCAAAATCCACAAAGAAACCATATGCCGATACCGATTCTTTCCTAGATAAACCATCCGCACAGGGAGAGCCTCCTTCGAAACCATTGTCTATCAAAGAGGCTATCGCGCTAAAACGCGCACAGGCCAAGAAAGCGCAAACAAGTGGGGGTGTTAGTCCGCTGGACGATTTGAGCAGTCTTGCGGATTCCATACCCAACGCTCCTCCACCGGAGGACGATGATATACTTGGCCGCCCACCCCTTCGGGAAACGATTGAAAGAGCGAAAAGTACCGGTATGGCGCACCAATCAACGTTTGTGTCCTACTCATCTCAATAGGTCTCGAAAGGCTCTATAAACCTTTCGACACGCTCTTTGCAGTGTATCCCCTCCGCTCTATTTGATATACACCTGGGTATAGCACCCGAACGATTGCAATCTGTTCCTGAGGAACCACCACTGCCCCCCGCAGTAGAAACAGGGCCCCGGCGGAACCGCCCTGGACCAGCCTGGTTCGAGACTCAGGATTTAGAACTCCTGAAGGCGTGGGGGAATGAAATCGTGGAAATACAACCCGAGATTTCACTTTTTGGGTCGCTCAAATCGATAGACGTGCGTGATACCGTGTTGACTTCAAATCTTCGCGACCTAACTCTACCTCAGCTTCACCGAAACAAGATTGTTTCTCTACCGGACGAGTTTGCAAATCTAGTCGCTTTGACGACCCTAGATTTGTCGCACAATGCCCTAACATCTCTCCCGGCTCAACTGTTTTCTCTCCCTGTGTTGTCCAATCTCAATGTCGCGAACAACGCACTCACCTCCCTGCCCTTTTCGGCGCCCTTCTCTTCCGGCCAGTCGCCAACGACTGGGCGTGGCGCACGAGGCTTGTTTGGCGGGTCCGAAATCTCGCGAGCCTCCACTCCTCTCCCCAAACTAGCTATCTTTGATGCGTCCCATAACCAACTAAGCGCGGGAGCCATACATCTCGACGTCCCCAAAGCAATTATGACTCTCGATCTCTCCGAGAACCCGCTGGAATCTGAGGGGGCTCAAGCATGCAGCAAGCTTTTTGTAGCTCTCGCGACGTTACAGAAGCTCAAGGTGCTCCGGTGCGAAAAGGCTGACATATCGGACGCCGCCTTGGAAGGCATCTCGCATGCTCCAGGCGCGTTCCCCGCGATTTCGGTCTTCGACTTTGGGTCCACCAAAATCACGGAGAATGGAGCGGCGTACGGCCTCAAGGGCCTTGCTCAAGAACTCACCTTCGAGATCACGAATGAGGAACCTCCTGCGGGAGTTGCGCGCGTTATCATCGGGAAGAAGATAGTGCGGGAGGCATGGGAACTTGAGGCGGAGCGGCGATCCAAGTCGCGGACAGGCAAGACACCAGACCTCGGCCTCGAATGGGAGAATGCTCCTCCCTCGCGCGCGAAGGCGGCGCAACAGAAATCTGGAGCTTCGGTGCCCGCCCCCAAGGCCCCCGTTGTGAAGGAAGCCTGGGAGATTGAGGCGGAGCAGGGGTTGTTGACGGAGGGTGGAAAACGGCGCGCACGAGCCGCTGCTGCTGCTGCCGCCGCCAATTCTGGTGTGGGTCTCGGTGCACCTCCGTCATCGACGCCGAAGACGCTTTTATTGGCCGACCCACAATATTACACGGCCCGAACGGAGACGCTTGTGCTCCCTGCCTTGACCGCACCACCGAAGGCGTCGGGACACGCAAGAGCGGTCTCCCTCGCCGCTCCCTCGCTCATGAAGTCTGCCCCCGCCAGAGCAACCGATGTCGCCTTACCCACCGCCACGTTACCTCTCTCCCTCATCGCCGTCCAACCATTCTCCCAGACCCTGAAAATCCTTCTGCTCGCGAATCGTCGGATGGACCGTTCATTCACGTTGCCCCCGGTAGCTCATGGGGAAGTTCTCCTCCCTCGGCTGGAGGAGCTGAGCCTCGAGGGGTGCAATCTCAGTGACTCCATCTCTGTCTGCCACGCCTCTGCCGAGGAAACTACCCCCATCGTCCCCTCCCAGACCAAGCCCCTCATCCCTCTCTTGATCGAGCTCTTCCCGAGCCTCCGCAACCTCAATCTCGCATACAACACACTCACAAGCGCCGCGCTGGTCGCCCCCGTCATCACCGCGCTCATCCTGGCCGGGGATGGCGAGGGGTCTCTCGAACGCGAGCGCAAGGGCCTCAAACAGCTGCACCTGCGCGGGAACCGCATCACGGATCTGGACGGCTTGCGCGATATTGCGCTGCTCTTCAAAGGCAACCGAACGGTCGCCGAGTGGGGGCTGGAGGAGCTCGATGTGCGGGACAATGAGATCGGGAAGCTGCCATCGGAGCTGGGGTTACTTCCGCTGGACGTCTTCCTCGTGGATGGGAACGTGTACGTCCTCTGTTACTTACCTTTCTGTCTATCCTTCGCCGGTACGAGTACTGACTTGATGATGTCTACAGATTTCGTGTTCCTCAGCGCCGGGTATGGGAGCGAGAGGGCACGAAGGGTCTATTGAACTGGCTGCGGGGGCGAATTGAGTGATTACCGGAGTACTTGCCTGGATTACAATCAATTCGTTTCCCTCATCTCTACTCTCATCTCTACTCCATGCTACAGGATTTTGACTATCAGATGCAACCTGGACAGTCTCCTTAGATCTACGAATAATAACTTCTGCGCTCAGAAATTTCGTCATCTTGCCCTCATCGAGGCCTCATCCGCAAAGTGCTTGCATTTTGTAACCGACAACCGAGGACACCGGACTTGGCGCGAATCGGAGCAGCAACTCCAGGATGACCAACGTGTTGCCGTCCTTGAAACCACGCGTTGCAACCCGAAACGCGTTACCCGACTCTCCGACGGAAGCCCGAATCGATTGACGCCGGGGTAACGTAGGCGTCGGTGCGTGGTTTTAAGGACAGCAACATCTTTTTTTGTATTCTGGATCTACTTCTTCGAGTTGAGACTCGAGAGCGAGAACCTTTCCATCCCCTTCGATGCCGGCCAGCGACACTAAACTTGAAGCACAGCTGGATCCCGACGCCCCTATTTCTGACCAAAAAATCGAAAATGATGCCTCACAAGAGGCCGAGTTTCCTGACGGCGGGTTGCGCGCGTGGGGGACTGTTTTTGGTGTAAGAGTCTCACATTCCAATTCCAATGAGTGACTGAACTTGTGCGCTTTCAGGCTTTCATGGTCAACTTTTCGTGTTGTAAGTTTTTTTTTTCGTTTTACAAGAGTCTGCACTAACTTCCTAACAGATGGTGTCATAAACAGTGTATGATCCCGATAAGTGCCCCGTTATTTCGCTAATTATTTCGCAGTTCGGTGTCTTCGAACAATATTACAGTGTCAATCAACTCAAGGACCAGCCTCTCAGCACCATTTCTTGGATCGGGTCTCTCCAGCTCTGTCTCGTCATGCTTATGGGATGTGTGAGCGGCCCCATGTTCGATGCTGGAGTGAGTGCGTTTTTTTTCCACATTCCTGGTCGCGACTCATTTTTCATATTCTAGTACCTAAAGCCAATGATCGCGTGCGCCGGCACGCTCTATGTGTTCTGTCTTTTCATGACATCAATATCAGTCGGTTAGTAGCCTCGTGTGTCGTCCTGTCCAACTCAATCCAGCCTCAGAATTATACCAATTTGTACTGAGCCAAGGACTCGGTGTTGGGGTGCGTTTCGAGTGATCAGTTCCTTATTCAACTAAAGTTCGCCACAGATTGCGATGGGCTTCCTCTATTCTCCCTCTATGTCCACAATAAGCCACCACTTTGAGAAACACAGAACCGTTGCGTTCGGAATCTTTGGAGCCGGATCCTCTGTAGGAGGAGCTGTGGTGCCCATCGCCATGCGCACGCTTCTTGTGAAAGTCGGTTTTCAGTGGGCGGTACGCACGCGTAAGTGAAGCTCCTCACTTCGTGTCCCATTTGGCTCACCGAGAGCAGTGGCCTTTCTCGTGCTTTTCTGCGTGATTTGTGGATTCGTATGCTGTTCAACCCGCCTTCCTCCGCGCAAATCCAGGCGTGTAATGGATTTCCGTGTCTGTTCGTTGCTTTCTCCTCTATGTCCACAACGGCAAATGACCTCCTCGCAGTCCAGGACCGCGCTTACTCCTTCCTCGTTTTTGGCGCCTCGGTGGTCGCTCTTGGGTTGTGCGCACTGCTCGCTCTTTACCTTGCGCAAATTGATCACTTTCCCTCCCGTGCATAGATACGCACCCGTCAGTTATGGCGTCACGTATGCTGTCGCACACGGCGTCTCGCAGGACCTGGCGTTCTACTCGCACGTATCAGACCCTCCCTCGTCGACCGTCTAACGAACCCATGTTTTATCTTAGACTATCGATCTTCAACGCCCTCTCCCTCGTCGGCCGCGTGCTCCTGAATCTCGTCGCTCAGCGGACTGGCCCGTTTAACATCCTCATTGTTACATGTGGTCTTTCGAGCGTGTTGATTATAGTGTGGGCCTTCACGCAGTCGACTGCGGGCATCCTCGTGTTCAATGCCGTGTTTGGTTTCGCTGGCGGTGCGTCCATTCTGTGAAACCTATCCCGAAATATGAACGTGGGGCGCCCGCACAGGTGGCTACTCGAGTGTCGTACCTGCGGCAATTGCGAGTCTCAGCACAAACCAGCAGGATATCGGGTAAGGCTCTTGGACTGTAGCTGACTAATTGACTGAAAGATGGTGTCCAGGCTGCGTCTCGGGATGGCGTTTTTCTCTGCGTCGTTCTTTTGGCTTGCAAGTTCGCCTATACAAGGCGCGCTGATCAAGCTCCATGGGACATACTGGCCCGCGGCAGTGTTCAGCGGGAGTGTTGTATTTTGTGGTGTGGTGATGATGGTGATTGCGCGGATGCTAGTGGTTCGAAGGACTGCGAAACAATGGGTCTAAAGAGCGAGTAGATTTTATAATGGTTAGAACATGGATAGATCTAAGAATACTGATCTGGTCACTGCCGATTCAGATTTCTGTCCCAAGTGTTTATCCCTGGTATTTCTCCAGATAATCAGTGCCCCAAGACTCTCATCGCACCTGTGTACATCGACCTGTTCATAGTGGACAATTTACCTTTTGAAAGTAGTCAAGTGTAGAGGACTAGCTAATTTCCACGAGGAAGACTATTTACCTGTCAAAGATCCCCCTGATTTCTTTCATTCTCATTCCGATATCTACGGCTAACTCGGAGTTCAACTGCGAAACTCGAGGCCTTTTTGATTCAAAATCAGCTCGCTTTTTCGCTTACTGCATCTTTGTGCGCAGCTGTGGATTCACCTTCTATATCAACCTGATCTCTGATGTTTGGGACGCATAGCATGTGGACCAAGTGTGGCAGAGAGCTCAGTCACACCAACCGCCCCAAAATTGAACCGTGGGAAATCTGACATGCACGCAGTGATGGCATCTTGACGACAACAGGCTGCGATCACGCAGTACAGTGTCTCCACTTCGTTCGACCTTTCTTTCCATGAGAAAATTGCGCACAATGCTCACCGTACCGTCTATTCTCGCGCTCCTCATTTTCCCTGCCACTCGCGGACAATTTGCTTCTCAAGTTCCTCTGAACGACTTGACGAAGAATGGAGGCAAAGTCGTGAACGAGGAACTTTCGTTCTACATCCAAAATGTGCTTCAGTTCAACAACTTCACCGGACTATCCCTGGCTATTGTTTTGCCCGACGGGGAAGTGGAATTTGCTGCGTGGGGCAACCGCACTGAGGACGGAGATCCTGTTGACCCCGAGGTGCGTTTCCCGCTCTTGGTCCGCCTACTAGGTTAATTCAAACTCGCGTATGACAGACTGTGATGAACCTTGGTTCATGCTCGAAAGCATTTTTATCTGCTTCGCTTGGTATTCTCATGCAAGACTTTGCGGACGGAAGGAACAAATCTGCTCTCCCAAACGGTGTGACGAGATTTACCTGGGACACCAAAATGCGCGACCTTCTGCCGGACGAGTGGATGACCGAAGACAAATGGATAACTGAAAAAGCTAGTCTGAAGGATCTACTTTCGCATGTGACTGGTCTTCCTGGGTAAATCTTAGGTCTCACTTTTCGAATCTTATTCATTTTCGGTGTTGTACAGGCATGATGGGTCCTACTCACCGTACGATTCGCCGGAAGACATCGTCGTTCGAATGAGGCATCTTCGTGCGGCGTATGAGTTGCGGCAACTCTATGAATATAACAATCAGGTGGATATCTGTCTGCATCGACATCGCCAGATTTTAATCACAGAAAATACAGATGTACGTCACTGTAACGGTGCGCTCCCGCGCCTCTTTCTCTTATCTTATCACGCACCTCAACCACAATCCTTTCCTTTCTTTCTCTAATTTCCTTTTCCCGCTCGTCGCCCCGTGTCTCGCAACTCTATTAAAACCCCTACCATCATTGTTATCCGTTTTACTTTGACCCCTAACATAGTACATATATAAACCGTTTGTGTCCGTAGTTACACCTTGGTCAATACCATAACCTACGCCACTTACCTGCTGTTCGACCAACAGCTTTCTTTGAGAATCTTCGTGTGCCGGAACCTCTAGCCGACTACCTAGCCGACGCCTCGACTATCTAGCCGACTCTCTCCGTCACATCTTTTTAAGTGCTCGCCCCTGTCTCTGCTTTTCTGGTTACCCTCTGGTCTGATCAACTGAAGAATACTGCGGCGGAAGACACAACAGCACCAAGATACTAGCTATGGACAACAACAACAACAACGATATACCCAGAACCCGCGCCGCCACCCGCGCGGGCATCCACCCAGCTCCCCCTCCCATCTACGGTCCTCGAGTCATTGCGAACCCGTCTACCGCAATGGCGAGTCCTGTAGCCGCTTCGGCGGACTCCTCCGTTGCCGCTCACGCGGCGGCGAGAAATGTCCCTGCCTCGGCAGGCGACAACTCTTCGGAGTTGCCTTTGCTCACCATGAGCGAAGAGAATGACGGCGCTATGGCGCCGTTGATGGACTTGGACGGGGACTGGACCCCTGTCTCTCGTAAAACTTCACGTACCCATCGTGAGCGTCGCACTAGTTCGGATAGAAGCAAGGATACCCATAGTAGTGCTTCTAATTCGAGCTCGTCCGATGACGAGTCTGAGTCCACCGTCGCCCGTGCAATGATTGAGATGAGCAGCGAGCAGCTTGATGCTCTCGTCCGCCGTCATGAGGCGATGACCGCGCAGTACCGCGCTGCCTTGCAAGCGCGTACGCCGGTTCCTAAGGCAACTAGTAAGGGTCCGTTCACCAGGGGTGAAGGGAACGCACCGAACTTCGGGAGTCTGACTCCCGAGATTGTTAGCTCGGTGTTTGGGAGCACGAACATCCCCACCACGAAGCACGACACCCGTCACGCAATGGTGGAAGAGGTGGAGGACACTAGGGGCAAGCAATCATTTGCGGGCTCCGCAAATCCTACGCAAATTATAAACAGATTATGTATTTGCTCTTTATCTGCTTATCATTTGCGGGGTCCGCAAATTTTAATTTTAGTTATCATTTGCTTATCATTTGCGTGCTATTTGCGGGGGTCCGCAAATTTCAAATTTGCGGACCTCGCAAATCAGAAGCAAGTCAGATGTGCAAATAAATGACACACCTCACACCTTCCATATCTGGAGATTGATGATCTTCCAAAAATGGAAGGATTTTACATGTGTTGTTGAACTGGGATTCCCCGGATTTCACAAAGCTCCTTCTTTCATGGTGATTCCTGAGGACCACCTCTATGCTGTTATTGGAGGTACAAACCCTGGGGTTTTTTCCCATCTGTCATTGATGCATGAGTTCTACTCACATCACCCAGTCCCTTTTTGGCCAGCAGTAAATCCAGTCCAATTATACCAATCATTATAAAGTGTACCAGTTATGCTGAGACAACTGCTGGATTGCACCAAGTTTTGAAAAGATTCAACTATGATACAGTTGAAGCAAGCCCAGAGTTGTTTGCAATGAGCATTGCTCAGTCAACTCATATTTCTGATACCTTTGCAACATCTGGCCCATTTTATGCTGTCTACAATTGCAAAACCCAGAAGGCAATCTATGTCAGAAACTAGTGTGTATTATAACACCCCAGGATATATAGATTCTACTGACTGATTACAGTAAGGATGTTGCTGAGCAGACTTGCAACTATCATTATGCTAAACACCAACAATTTACTTCTATCAAAAATGCATTGGTCTACATGCTCCTGAGAGGAAACATGAAGCAGACGGAGGAATTGGGATTGTACCAGAACTTGAACATGTACACAAAAGAAGCTCTACCCCATAGCTGCAGGAACACTCTTGCCATCATGGACTTGCTGGAGGTAACCAGCAATGAATCTGCCAGGACCAGTGATTATAGCCAGAGAAGCATACATAGGATGATGTAAACTCACTTGTTAATGGCTTTGATAACCAAGGCATTTGATACTTTGACTTTGTATGGAACTTGTCGCCCAAGTGCCACCACACCAATCTCTCCATGCCAGTCAAAACCTGGCAGCAGTTCCTTTAATGCTCCATTGATCATTGCCTTTGGATGATAATGTGCTGATATAGGAAAGCAATCACCCCTGATGGCCACAACAGTGTCATGTATGGTGCGGTGTCAGACTGTGACAATATCTTTGATATTGAGATAAGGGAGCTGAGATATGTGTGTTTTACAGTCGTTTACATAAGTCTGTGAAAATGCGTTTTTTATTTTTGTCCCTCACATGCCTGATGTAAGCCGTGGGAACAAGCGGCAACGCGAGGCCTCTTGCCCTTAATGACAACCTTGGACTCGCTGGAACTGCCGCTTACCCAAACAACAACTTTTGCTATTTAGTTCACTTTGGTCCAATCTGATAGATGTTTACATCTGTGCTTTGGCCTGAAATTCTCCGGATATTGTGTTGCCGTTTGTTCCCATGGCTTACATCAGGAACATGAGGGACAAAAATAAAAAATGTGTTTTCACAGACTTATGCAAATGGCTGTAATCACGCTGAGATCCATGTTGGCCACTGGAATATTGTGGCCTGGAATGGCAGGGACTTTGGTTTCAGTCTTGATGCTGACACAAACTGCAGCAAGATGAGTGTAAAGGAAAGCCTTTCCAGGAGTCCTAGTTATCTGTTTGAAATCCCTTTGAGTGAGATGTAGATTGATTTGCAAACTGGTTACCTTGCTTGTGCCAATAGGACGAGCATATAAAAAAGGCATTTTATCTGAGGAATGTGCAGCAGTCAAGCAGTAAGATTTCACATGTACAGGTGGCTTTATATATAAGCCCAGGTTATTGGGCATCAACATGAGGCTGTCTCAACCAAAGATAATTAATATTCAAGCTCAGATGCCTACAATGAAAGAAAAGCTTTGCTGAGGATGCAGAACGTAAGTGTGGGATAAGGCATGCTCATGTGCAACCATATCACAATAACAGAGCTGCAGCCTAGGAAATATGCTCGTTATAATTAAGGAGAAAGGTTTGAAGACCAAAATGAGGCAGCTAATATGAGCCAGGCATCAGCATGAGGCAACCTTATCAAAGATCCAAGCTTGGATGCCTGAATAAGAGAAAGCTTTGCAAAGAACTGTACATGTGGAACCTATGCATAAAACAAGTCAGCCACATATATATCAGTAAAATCACAAATTGCCTTGTTGTCTTGAAATCTGGTCCTGTGATGCCATCAAGGACAACATTCAAAGACAAAAAATCATGTGACCTATAGCTGTGCTGCCAGCTCCAGAGGCCTCCACACAGCCACCCAACTTGCTTTCAATATATTGACCACTTGATCATAATCATGATCATACCGTGATGTAAATGTAAACGTGTTGGTTAACTCTCTTCTGCACAATCATGGCCTCTACTCCTGTTCTGTCATTTACAGAGGCACACACCCTTACTGGCCATATAGACTTGATAAATTCCATCTCATTTTCCTCCAATGGTGAACTACTAGCCACTGGAGGGGATGATGCTTGTCTGTTCAGCTTCAATACAAGGACCTGGAGGAAATCTAGACAGCAAGAAATACACTGATCATGATCTGGATCTAGATCAATATCTAGAGGTTACTAGTGTGACACACATCCTCATTGAAACCTTCATGTTGCTATTCCACCAGTTTTCCACAAGTACTGAACCACCAAAGTTCATCGATTTGGTCTCAACAGTAGGTAGCATCCCAATCAGCAGGATGAAGAGAAAGCTGTTGAAAAACATATTCCCATAAAGATGTTAGTGCCATGCAGTTTTGAATTCCAGTGGCTGCTCATGCTTACATCACATATAGTGAGCCAGTGTCCCCAATGTAGGGATCAATTTAAAATATAGTTCCAACTAGCTTACCACAGTTAGTGCAAGGATCCATAGATGGAGCAATTCGATGTCCGTGATGTATGGATTAAATTAATCTGAATGCAGCCAGCTTACATATTTCCTTCAGTCCAGGGGCCATTAGAAACCCAGTCATAAGGCAATGAGGAGATGACTACAACTCCTTCACAAGCCAAGAATCTAATTGGATATGGTTCTTGAAGGGATTGCAACTCTATTGTTGCAGAAACTGTCTCAAGCTCCATTGTGCTAAAGGGCCAATGCAGAACACAAAGCAGGCTGTGGAGAAACTTGTAGAGCTTCTGTTGAGGACTCTGGATAGGACCAATCTTCAGAGTGGTATTCTTGTTTGTCCAAGACACTTTGACTTGATCAAATGAAAGGATGCAATCAAATGCCTATGGGACAACCACAAAACCAAAAACGTACAGGACATGGTCACCATTGCACAGCGGAGAACATCCGCAACAGACCGATGCCCACACAGGACCAATGAGTCTGGAATGAGTAGGAAAAACTGTGGATGTGAACAGTGCCAACATAACCGTAATGAACTTAGATGCAAGCATCCAGGCATAGTTGCGGCAACCTACTTTATAGAAACTATTCACCCCAAATGGAACCCATTGTGTCAAAATTTGGATCTGTGTGATGAACTAGGCACATCTGATGACAATTATGCCTAAGAGCAGCCTGAATCCAACTATATCACCTTTACAGCTAATAACAGTACCAAAGGTGCGGCCAAAAATTTCCCATTTGGGATGTTTTCAAAGAATTACACATAGCTCGGCCAATTCTCAACGGATTTGCTTGAAAATGGGCTATATTTTCTAGGCTAATTCATGCAGAATTAGTGATAGGAATAAAGTTGGAAAAATATTGTATGGCAGACGATCGTGGATTTTGGGCTGTTTTAGGGTTGAATGCCATCTAGCAAGCTCAGGAGTTGTTCAAATGGACTAGGTTTGTGAGATGCATGACTTGTATGGATCTAAAAACATATCATAGAGCCAGAATTCCATATAACTCACACAAGGAGGATAACCAATTTTGTACTGGCCAAACATGTGAAATACATTGAGAACCAATTTAGAATGTGTTTTGGATAGCTCCTGGTTCAATATTTAAAAGATGTTCAAAATAACTTCTCAATGACTTGAATATCTTCTGCATGACGTTGGGTATACAGAACATAATTTGAATACATTTTAAATGCTGTTCTGTCCAAAAAATGGAGCACATTGTATATTGGTTCTTCATGTGTTTCACATCTTTGGCCAGTACAAAATTGGTTATCCTTGTTGTGTCAGTCTATGGTACTTATACCCAGTTTTGGAACAATGGGCAATCAGTCTGAACTGGAAATATTTGTGAGAATTGAATGCAATCATGACCTTTATGAAATTCTGGCTCTATGACACTTTTTAAGATCCATACAAGTCTTGTGTCTCACAGAACCAGGCAGTTTGACCAAGTACTGAGCTTGCTAGATGGCATTCAACCCCAAAATAGCCCCAAATCCAAGATCATCTACCATACAATATTGCAATATTACTAATTCTGCATGAATTAGCCTAGCAAATCCTGCCTATTTTCTAGCAAATCCGTTGAGAATTGGCCGAGCTATGGGTAATTATTTGAAAACATCCCAAACAGGAAATTTTTTCGCCATGCCTTCGGTACTGTTATTGGCTGTAATGCCAACTTCCAACTGAAGGAAATCTCCCATGGTTTCCAGATTTTCGGCCAAGAATCTGACACAGTAATGCAACAAATTCCCGCAAAAAAGATACGGGACTTCTCTTCCTGCGGATAAGATGACAGTCTACATATACACTGTAATAATCGATCCTGGCACAAGAGATGTAATATTTAAAAACTATGATCATAGATGAAGAAAAAACAACCCTGAACACAGCCTTAAGCCTCTCTTTTGAGACCATTGATACCCCTCCCCATTCCTCATCAGCCCTAATGGGAGGCCTCCTTTGGATCCTCCAAAATACTCAAAGAAACACAGAGCTAACAATTTGCTCTTCATCGGACTACCTGGCAAAGATACTGGTCACTGATCAATATTAATGTTGCTGTGACTCGATAAGTCGAGTCGCGACTTGCCAAGTCGACTTAAGTCTGAATTTGACTCAACTCAACTCAACTTGGCCCAACCAAGTCACTTGCTTGAAGTCGACTCAAGTCAACTCAAGTTGTTCAAGTTGATTTGTTTTTTTGTAGAGTACTGTACGGACTTGTAGGTAGGCAACCGCACAAGGACCGTGACAGGGCCTAATGGACGGGGGCGACACAACAAAGTCTAAAGTGACCATGACCATCGCCAATTTGGGCGACGACGGGAAATAGGGTGCCGATTTGCAGAATTAAACAGTAGCTAATCTGACAGTGGGTGAAGAAAAATTCTTTGCGCATTCCTTGCTACAACAACGAAAATGGCGCCCAAAAATGCCACAGCTCCCCAGGCCATCAAAGGACCACCTAGGGAATTGATAGCTCGTATCAAGCATCTCCGAAATCTCCTCAAAAACCTCCCTGACTCTCTCCCCGAAAATCTCTCTGATTCCCGCTACCAATTTTACCTTGACGAGGAGAGCCTGGATGTGCGAAGTCATTTCGGTGCTGCTGGGCATGCACTCGAGCTCTCGTTTGACACCTGCCACCTCGGAGGTCGACCTATTGAATTCCATCAGCACGGGTCCTCCCTAGAAAACTTGACAAAAATGCTGAAATTTGCCATGAAGTATATGAATACGGCAGAACGGGAATCTTTCCGCAAGGCTTGGATTGAGCGTCTCATCGACACTGCAGTCAGGTCTGGTGTGAAAATCCCTGCAAAAGCGTTGTACGGGTGTAACTCCAATCGATAACGATGCATCTGATGCCGACGGACACCCTGCTAAAAAACAGAAGTGTTCTGTTGCTGAAGGTCCGGGCTCCGAGCCTGCAAACACGGACTCACCTCTCCCCGTTAAATCATCCTCCTCATTGCCATCCAGCCACCTCTCAACGAGTTTTACCAACAAAAAGCAGGCCATGCTTGCAGCTTTCGGGTGGAAGCCAAGCACAGCTGCTCAGATCAAAGATCAGATGAGGGAGGTTGCTGAAGAAAAGGCTTAAAAGCGGGAGGAGAAGAAGCAGGCAGACGAGCGCCGCGCAGATCAGAAGCAAGAGCATGTCCGAGAGCTGGCCACCCTTTGGAAGCGTCGCCAACGCGAGCGCGATCAAGCTGCAGTTGGTACAGATGACAGCGACAACGAAAGATCTGTCCAAAAGGTTTTGATAACGAACACAAAAGCCGCAGCATCGCAGGGTGGGATACAGATGTAGCAGATCTCTCGAGGCCAGCTACACAGGGCTGGAAGAAACACCGGAATGGGACGCAGGGCAGTGTTGTCCAGAATGTTCCAAGCCAGCGTGTGTTCTGGTTCCACTCGTTCCTCTGGAATCTCATTGAAGCAGCTCTTCGCCGTGCTGGCTGGTCTTCAGCTCAGGCTGTCACTGCCCTCCAGAGGTCCCACCCACACCTGTTCGATTCGGACACCAGCCGTCTCCATTGTAGAACACTTCACAAGTGGATTGTCAACGGAGAGCACCGTTTCACCGACGCAGCTCTTCGGAACATTTCCAATTGTCGTTCTTTGGTGGGGACGGGTCGTGCGGGGATTTTGGCTGCACACCCAGAGATTGTTGCCAGCATTGTCGAGACGTTGACGGGAGTTCGAGCGACTGGATGTGTTGTTAATGTCCAAATTGCGCGTGCCTTGGTGGTTGTACTGATTCAGAAGGCCCGGCCCGAGCTTCTCGAGAAATTCAAATGCTCCGAGAAATTTGTGTGAGCATTCTTGGAAAGTAATTTGGATTGGACGATGCGGAAGGGAACCCGGGCTTCAAAGCATATCCCAGAAAATGCGGCCGAGCTGTGTGAACGGAAAAATTTCCGACTCGCTTACACAATTGAGAACGAGCATGTTCCGGACAAGGTCAGTGTCTCCTCAAACTGGTAATTCTTCCTACTGCTCATATCCACTAGTTGGTTATTGTTATATACCAAGCTGCGGAGAAGAGCTATGCCGGATAAGCTGGCCGGAGTATGAAAGCCGGTCGGCATAGGAATGCCAAAAGCCGAAGGTGAACGGACATAGGGTACGCTAACACCACAGAGGTGCTGGGCGAGCTAGACTACCAGCCAGCGAAGTGGATGAAGAGCCAGACGGCCAAAGTTAACAAGGCCGTAGGATGGAGAACGACTTAGACGATGAACAATGAGTCCAAAGACGTTAATAACTAATCTAAAGTACAAGCTGGTAGATACGGGGTTTAAATACTAAAGCCAGATCTAATTATGAATTGGGAAGTACAAGGAATATAGCAAAGGGAGAACATAGCCTTGAAGCGAGTACAAGGGAACATACGGATGGAGAACAATGCATGGGGGGGTGTAGATGGGAAGCCTGTGGAGATCCACGCAAAGGCAGATAAACAGGAAACACTCAGAATACTTCATTGCGTGAAAACCTGTCTTTGGCCAAAGGCCGGACACTAGTCCGACACACTGTTTTCCTACCCCAGAATGTGATGTAAGTCCCATCCACACCTATAGGGCATACCAACTGCAAAGTTGAATCAAGAAGAACAGTCAATTTGCGCCCAAATGAGGGCAAAAACGAGGAATTTCCTTTTTGGGCCAAAAGCGTAGTAGCCCAAAAAGGAAGCCCACCTGCTCAAAGGCTCTGAGACGCCAAAAAATCCAAAAATAGACTTGAAACCAAAGTTGTAGAGCCAAAAATATCCACTCCAGCTGTCCAATCCGTTTTGCAATTAGTGCCCTGGTTCCTGCGCAAAATGCAAAATACTCGGCCAAACCCAGCAATAAATGAATATTTTATTCGATTAAAATATTCATTTAAAGTGATGTGAATCATTGGATCAGGATGATGAGAATCCGAGGCTGGTATGCTTAATCAGGCCATGGTACAGGCAAGACAATAGATAACAGCTATAGATCAAAGATAATACACACCTTTGGGCAGGGAAATACATTTTTGTCCCAGCCTGAGGTACCTGTGCACCACATCAATTTAACAAAAGATTGCAGCCTATACCCTTGTGATTTGCTCCATATGATAGGTGCTTAACAGTGACAGCAACAGGGGGCAACTATAGCTTTGTTGTGAGAAAACCACTTTTATTGCAGCTTTATTGCAGCATATGTAGTTCCCGAACTCTACATTTGTGACTTTATAGTATCTTCATTGTGACTTTATTGCAGCTACTGCCCTCTACAAACTCTATGTGCAGAATCACATTTATTGTGACTTTATTGCAGCTACTGCCCTCTACGAACTCTATGTGAAGAGTTACATTTATTGTGACTTTATTGCAGCTACTGCCCTCTACAAACTCCATGTGAACAGTCACATTTATTGTGACTTTATCGCAGCTTTATTGCAACTTTATTGCAGCTCACATCTGATGTGATGTGTCTACATTAGATCATAGATATTGAAGCTTTATTGTGCCTTTATTGTGACTTTGTTGCAGCTAGCATGTCTTAGCTCTCATGTGCTCCCAGACCTTAGAGATATTGTGACTTTCTTGCAGCCTTTATCACAGCTTTTATTGCATCATAGGCAAAACAGCTAAAATGCCTTCTAACTAGTAAGGAGTAACCCCGGGGTTACTCCCTACTAACTAGAGGGGGTTCTGTGGGATCCATAGGTGGCCGGATTGGAGAATATGAACTGGAGGAAGTCTGGTGTAGTGGCGGAGTTTGGTGATAAGCCGGGCAGTGTAATAAGCTGGTGAGCCGGATTCCGCTGGAGGAGGTACCGGGTGGTGGGATGTAACAGTTATCAATTATGACCAGACAGGGAATTATATTCATCCTGCACAGGGTCGGATATTTGCCCCGAGAGGATCAAAACAAGACGAAATTCATGGGAAAGATGAAAAGCGCACTTACACTCTTGGTGTCGCGACTGGAATGGATGATGCCATGCTTCCCTTGGAGCAGGTCTGGTCTGGTGAAACCCCAGCCTCCCTCCCAACCACGCGCGCTAAAGGCTACAAGGAAGCTAAGGAGCGTGGGTTCCACTTTGCGTTCACTCAAAGCGACAAGCAGACAAGTCATTTCAGCACTCTGAAAACCATGAAGGAGTGGATTCAAAATATTGTCAAGCCATACGTTGACTCGGTCATTGAAGCCGACCCAGAGCTCAATAAGGACCAGAAAGCCATTGTTTACATTGATGTTTATCCCGTGCACACCTCCGAGGCCTTCCATACCTTCATCTTCAATGAATTCCCCAACATAATCATCATTTACATCCCTGGTAACTGCACGGGCATCTTTCAGCCACAGGACGTCGGAATGCAATGGGTTGCGAAGCACAAACTGAAACAGACAATGCTTCAATTTCAAGTCGACAGTCACCAGGCTCAAGTGGCGGCAGGAATCACCCCCAAGAAGGTGACATTCACAAATTCCTACCTGGTTCTCCGCGACACATCTGTACAAGCCTGTGTTGATCTTTACGATTGGATGTCCTCGCCTGACAGATGCGACCTCATCAAGCAGGTATATATGTTCCTGATTGCGTCGACTTGGCTGATCTTGAATACGTAGGCCTGGAAAATGTGTGCCGTACCTGGAAAACCCGAGTATGACCTCTCTTATGAGACTCTAACCAGCCATGCCACTCGCAAAGCTCTTATTCAATTTCTTTTTTGACGATCATGCCGACTCTTTGGTGACGGCGCCCTTCATGACCGTGACCGCCCAAACATCGGTGACGCAACAGAGGTCATCGTGACCATGACTGTTGCCTACCTACAAGTCCGTACAGTACTCGTGTGGATGCACAGTGTCACCTACGTGCATATACACATTGAAAAAGTACCGGAATCATTTAGGGGGAGCCATCAATGGGCCCCTAGATCAATCACTATGCTCCTCCGGCATTTCAAAGTACAAAATGCCCGCAAAATCTGGAACCTTGTATATTGTGGGTTGGGGTGTGAGGCGGAACCCAGAACATGTCAAACAGGGTATGATATCCACTCAGGTATAATACCCGGGGTGTGGATGCAACCCGCAATAGAATGGAGAGGAAGTGGGACAGGGTAGAGACAATCCCTAAGTCAAGCCAAAGCAGAAGCCTGAGATTAGATGAGGTAGAATCTACTGTACAAGGAGATTCTACCGTGCTTATATACATTATGAATAAATTAATGTGATCACGGCCAGTTCCTGCATCGCAGTGTTAAGGAGCATTAATGCTTGATGCTCCTAGCCTCCTGTGTGTTATCACCATAGCGTCTGAGGGTTAGGAGGACCGACTGTGCGGGTGTCCTAACCCTTAACTTCTTCCCATATCCCAGTCCCTGAAGCCTGTGATCAGGCTCCTGTGTATTAGTGTCTGAGGGTTAGGAGGACCAACTGTGCGGGTTCCCTAACCATTAACGTCTTCCCATATGCCAGTCCTTTGAAACCCACGATCGGGTTTCAACCTTGAGAAGGTCCCGTGGTCGCGTCAGGAGAGTCCCGTGATGCAGACACGTCTGTACGAACAGACGTGTTGTGCGAAAAGTTGGAACCCGGGTGATTCATGACAAAGAGACAGACAGTACTAAACACTTGGAGTGGGATCCTTTGGCATGAGGACTCATTGCCGGATGATTGGATTCAATCAGATCGGGTTTTAGTAGGTATACAGCCCTTGTATGCATAGCGTGGTATCAGTTAGAACCACCAGTCGGAGCTCCACACTAGGTTTTAAAAACTGTGCATAATTGGCATTTCCTGATGGACGACTTACCAGTAACTACTGATGGAACATCAGTTACCTCAGCAGACTAACTTGGAATGCTTTGCAGACTAAGTGAAATCATTCAATGCTCAAAATCACCCTCTTTATAAAATTACCTCTGTCCGTCTGTCTGAAGCCTTCAAACTCCGCTGGTCAGTTGACCCTGCCACTGCGATCCGATAATCACCCATTTGAAACACTTTTAAACTCCGGTATCAGCGGAAGGGGATGCGAGGCCGCAAAGCGGCCGAGCAGCGCTTGTTAAAATTAAAAAAACTCATTTGGAACACTGCTGGGACATGGGTGCATTCGGGACATGCAACTGGTCTTGAGGACTACAGACCTTGAAGTGGTGACCCAGCAATGTCATCATGCCAAAGATGAACTTAAAGGAGCCAAGAAGAAACTCATAGAGCTTTCTGGTGCACTGAGTAGGATGACAGCTTCATTGCAAGAGCTGGAAGCAGAGATTTCTCACAAGAACCACATGGCAGAAGATTCTGCAAGGACAGTTATTGTGTTGAAGCAGGAAATCAAGGTACTTGACCACAGGGTTGAGGATTCAATTAACTCATTCAATTATAGGTGTCCAATAAGCAGATAGCTGAGCTGGGCTATTCTCGAGCTACACTCAGAGATGGAATGGCCTTGAAGATAACAGAGCTGGAAGAGGCTACCCTGCAATGTAGACAAACCAGAGATGAACTTGAGAGAGCACAGAAAGAGCTCTTAACATGTTCTGAGGCTCTGGATAGCAAGACAGCTTCCATGCAGGAGCTGGAAGCAAGGATTTCTTCCAAGGATCACACTGCAGAAGAGTCTGAACAGACCATTGTTGCATTCCAACAGGAGATTAAGGTATATGACCTTTCAATTGAGAATCTAATTAACTTGTTTAACTGTAGGCATCTAATCAACACATGACTGAGCTTGAGGGTTCTGAAGCTATGCTTACAAATGCAATGGCTTGAAGACCACAGAGCTGGAACAGGCTAAAGATGAACTCAAGAAGGCACAAAAGGAACTTGTAGAGCTCTCTGATGCTCTATGTGTGGAATCAGCTTCGATTCAAAAGCTCCAAAGGGAAATTTTGCGCAAAAACATCATTTTAGAAGATTGTGAAGAAAAAAAATTGAGGTACTTGACCAGTCAGGTGGCGGATTCAATTCATCTTTTCCATTGTAGGCATCCCATGAGCAGATCACTGAACTCAAGAATTCTGAAACTGTGCTCACAATCACAATCACATTGAAGACCATAGAGCTTGAAAAGGCTACTTGGCAATTTGGTTATGCAGAAGGTGAACTCAAGAGGGCACAGGCTGAGCTTTTGATGTTTTCTGAGGCTCTGGATACCAAGACAGAAACTGGAAGGGGATATTGTCAAGAATATCCAAGCCACAACTCCAATGCCACAACAAGGCATTGAGATACATTATCATTCCTTTGAACATTCAATTAATTTGTTCAATTGTATACATCCAATCAGCAGGTTGTTGAGCTTGTGGATTCTGAAGCCATGTCCACAGAAGCAATGGTGTTGAGGGCTACAGAGCTCCAAGGTGAGCTCAGCAAGGCATTACAAAAGCTCATGAATCTTTATGGCTTTGAGTGCAAAGACAGACTTGGTGTATGATCTACAACACCAAATGTTGCGCAAGGATGCTGTTGTTGGGGATTTGCAGGAACAGGTTTCAGAAGCACATTCAACAAACTCAGACCTTCTAGCACATAATATCCAGTTAAATATTCACCAGGTAATTTATCAAGTCTATTGGATATCCTTCTAACAATGTATGTCCAGAGACTATTAGAGTCAAACAACATAGAGGGTTTCAGGACCATCCAAAATATGATTATAGTTTTCTGCACTGGTACATAGCATGAATAGGCTCCACTCTATACTTCTTCATTACAATTTAGTGTCACACACAATTTTGAAGCTTCACAGCTATCTCAGAAGGAACACAGAAGATATTACAAGGTGTGTTCATATAGTGAATATCTTCATGCCTCAATCTGCTTTAAAGTTAGGTTGAAGATGGCCAGTGAAATTTCAGATGCAGAGTACAGCTCCCTGAGTTCTTTGATTGTGTATGTCAATCCAATCTGAGCAGCTCAATGTTCTGCATCTGAACTTGTTCTACGAGTGAAATCCCATTCTTTTCATTGTTTCTTGGTCACTGCTGGTAGGAGGTCCTTCATCAACGACATCCAGCCAAGTAGACACCCCTAAGGTTGATTGGCGGGCATAGGCAGGATCCAGAGGAGTATCTGGTACTGTGAGAATCAATGTGACATTCAAGACCCTGTTTGTCTGGTTTGAGCTCATTGTCTGTATTGAATGTTAAAGATTGAACACTGGATTCAGATCCAGAAGAGCTTACCTGGGGCAGTTCAAAAAAGAGTCAAGTCAAGAAGAATTTGTAAGATTGACATTGGCAACAATCATGATGAATTGATGATTATAATTATAGATATATATATGGATTCATAAACAGTTGCAAATCTATCAAGCAAAATGATCATGTGGAGTGTGACCATGTCTTCTAGAAATTGAAGAACAGAATGGCATAGGGGGAGTCTGTAGAATGAAAGTTTCAAGCAAGAAGGCTCAAATGAGAGATTACATTTCACTTCTGATGAATGGACCTGAAGAGTATGCCAAGTAAATCTTATAGTTGGGAAATGATGTCCTAACCAGACTAGTTGGGACATCATTTCATGATAAAAGGTCAGGTGATTTGAATTGTACCAAAACACTGACAAAGTGGCTGTGTGCAGGTCTCCAGAAGGATGAACACAGCTGCTTATGGTATCAACTATCCAGATTCACAGATATGTGCAAAGTAAAGCAAGAGAGTCATGTTAGAATTCATAATGTATATATATTCTACCTACAACCAAGTTTGTGTAGTCATGGTTTTCCTAATTTCTTCTCCTTCCCAGGAATGAAATTCAACTTCTACCAAAGCCCATATCCCAGCTACCACTGAAATACAGATACCCTGCTCCACCAAATCCAGAAATCGAAAAAGGTTCAAGCAAAAAACAGAAGAGGGCATAAGAAGTTGTGAGTTGTATGTTGTATTTCCAACTGTGGATCCACAACTACCCCAAGTCAGCTGGAAGGGCTCCAACTTGCAACTGGTGCTGCTGTTTTGCAGATGCTCTAGTGTATCTGCCAACTCCCCAAAATCTAGAGATCCTTTTGGGACAGAGTAGAAATGTATAGAAGCCTTATTAGGATATGAAGCAGATGCAATCCTAAGCAGAAAATTCCCAAATATAGATTGAAATCCCAAAGAAAATCTCTGCAGTCAGATGACAGCAAGAATCAAATCCTTTGGAATCCCAACAGTCAGATGACATCAGAATTTGGCTTTTTTGGGTTGTTTGTCCATCATATTTGCTTCTAAATTGCGGACCTCCGCAAATTCACAATTTGCGGACCCCGCAAATAGGGCCCAAATGATGATCAAATAAGAAGCAAATTCAAAATTTGCGGAGTCCGCAAATAATGAGCAAATAGAGAGCAAATATATAATTTCCTTAGAATTTGCGTAGATTTTGCGGAGTCCGCAAATTATGGCTTGCCCCTAGTGGGACGAGGATGACTTCCCGTACCTCAACCAGGCGCCCAAGTCGGCGCGCGCAATCCTCGAGGACGTAACGGAAGACCTTATCGACTTGGGCTCTCAGGCCTCGGTTGATACACCTGTTGCGTCTCCCAGCCCCGAGGCTGGACCTTCTCGTAAGGGTAAAAGTGTGGATCCCCGGAACTGGGGAGACGTGTCGGAGTTGGATAATTTTTCTGACGCCGACCTTCGTGCCCAGCGGGAGGCATTCGCCAATTTCGAGGAGATTAAACGTGTTCGGCAGGAAGAAGGCTCGAGGCCCGTGGAGGCCATCAAGCAGTTCGTCCCGCCCTGCGTGTCTTCGCTGAAGGTGCGCTTCCGCGAGCATTCCAAGAGCCCTAAACCAAAGAAGGGTAAGACTCTTGAAGAGGTGCCGGGGCATGCTATAAGGGTTGATGAACCTGTTATGGCGCCGACGCCTGTGAAACCCGCTGCTAAAGTGGAATTTCAGAGCCCAGAGTTTCGGAAAACTGGAGCTCCTGTACATGCACCCGCGCGGTTTGAAGAACCCGTGCCGGCACCTCCGCCTAGCTTGACGGCAGAGGAAATTGTTGCCTTGATCACTAGTAAAATGATTGAGCTTCAAGTGCAGCAGAGGAAGGAGGAGGTCCCATCTAAATATGATGATGACTTACCTCCTAGTCGTAAGGAGTCTTCCGTAGCGGAGGCTCGTGAACCAAAAGTACCGCGGGGAGCTACCCCGGGAAGGTTGGCAGCAATCAATTTCTTCGAAAAGGCCCTTCACGGCGCCTCCTCCTCGCCTGACGATCCATCAGATGATTCGAGTTCGGAGTCGGACAATAGTTCGTACCACTCGGATCATCCTAGCCACGGATCCACGCGATGAGGTGCCTTGAGCCCTCGTTTGTCCTCCAAGCGAAAGCGCGGTTATGAACGCCGTAAGAAAATGACCTTGAAGCCGATCCCGCCCACGCGGTATGATGGCGAACCTGATGCGAACGCGATTCAGCAGTTCGCTCAGGAAGCGACGACTTACGTCAAAATGGGACACGTACCTAAGGACCAACAGGTCTACTACGTATCGTATTATCTTGACGGGAAAGCCTTGAACTTCTACAATCAAGTAGTTAGCAAGGATGAGGAGAACTGGGATTTGAAACGGTTCTTCATCGAACTTTTTGAGTTTTGCTTCCCTGTCGACTTCCGAAACGCGCAGCGAAAGCAGCTGAATTGCTGTTTCCAGGGAATGAAGACCGTTGCCACGCATGTCGCCGAATGGCAGCATATCTGGAATACCATTGGGTTAGAAGATACCCAGGAGAAGATTGTGAAGTTATTTAATAGCTTCACATACCCCGTTCAGACAGAAATCTACCGTAAGAATATCGACCCTGAGGTTAACGCCTGGGATGAAGTCGTTAAGGCCGTGGAACAGGCGGAAGTTTTATTAAAACTTGCCAATAGGAACCAGGATTCCAACGGGGGGTCTTCTAAGCGGCTCGCGCAGACACAGCAGAAGCAAAATGGGTCTTCGAGAGATTCGAATTCCCAGGGCGGCCAGCGCTCGTCGCGCGGTGGATTCCGAGGCTGTGGTCGCGGTCGCGGAGGACGAGTACAATTTTCCCTGCCCCGAGAAGAGGTGATGCGAACGTCTTCGGCCGGGATGAACGAGAAGCCTGGTGGGATGTCCGATCAGAAGAGGAATGAGATGCTAGCAAAAGGACTCTGCTTTACCTGTGGAGAACCCGGACATCTGGCGCGTAACTGCTCGAAAACTCGTGCCGCGCCTTCCAAGATGAAGAACAGGCCCCCGGGCCTGCATGTCCACTTCGCGGAAATGGGTATGCAGGGATCTAGCTCCCACGACGCGCTGAATGAGAGCACGGAGGTGCTCGAGACTTTCCAAGTTGGAGCGGTGCGTTTCGGGAACCTACACGGAGTCGAGGAGGGCGGGGAACCCCTGCAAACTTTTGTGGATTCTTCTGTCGATTCCGAAACTGAATTTGATTTAGTCTCCGAAATCTCATCTACAAATGAGATCAACTCCGTACCGGAAAGGCCCATCGGCGACATTTACGCAATGTACACCGAATTGATGCTGCAGAGTGCGCAGCCGTACCCTGGTGACGAGAGATTCGTCAGCCCAGAAGAGTGCTGGTCCGAAAGACGCTTTTGGATGTACCGGATTTCAGACACGGAGTACATCGTCGAAGACCACTCACATAATGAGGGCTTAGTCTTGAATGCGGAGTTGTTACGCAATCCAGATTTTATGCCGGCTCTCTGGTACGCCCAGACACGAGCGGCGTATCTGGGCCTCGACTCAGAAAGTGCCTTGGCTGAACCACGGTACCTAGAAGAGATCGGAGATGTTCCAGCAGGAGCCGTCCAAGTCTTGCTCGAAAAGTACGATGTTTCCGAAGGAGTTCCTGTGGAGGACAAGTTTGAGGTACAGCCGCAAGGGGAGGCCCTAGTAATTTCGGACAGGCAGAACGCGACTTGCGTGTTTCTGTCTAGGAAGTTACTGGAAGACCACAGGTTTGACCTAGGGGAATGGTACAACCGGGCTGTTAGCGAAAATTGCTCCACCGATTCCAGCGAGTACGACTTACTGGAGGTAACAGATTCGGAATCGGAGCTCTGGCAAAAGACCTCCGAAATTAGCGAGCTACCTTCTTTATTAACGGTTAGCGATTCCGAAAAGGAGGAATCCGAATCTTACCTCCCAAGCCTAAAGACAGTCAGTGACTCTTCAGATGCTGGCTCGGACTGCAGTGAACTCACCAGTCTGGTAATGCCCGGGGAGGAGGGCGAGTCCTTTGAAGACCGGCTGAAATTCTGGGCTCAGGTCTCTCAGGAGTGCTGTGGCACGAGTGAGGACACTGATCAGCCAGCCCGAGCGCAGCGGTTGGGCGACGTATTAGGGAATACGCTGGCCGCGTTACTGGAGTTTTTCCAGCCCTACCTTGGAGACGAGTCTATCCCCTGGTCGGATGAACGACGCGACAGGAAGCGGTTCCGTTTTTCGCGTGCGAGCGAGGAGCACTTCGTAATTGAAGATACATACTCTGACGAGGTGGTGACTTTGCCTTTGGAGTACGTGCGTGAGCCGAAGTTCCACCTGCTAGACTGGTACGCGCGTCAGAAGTCTGTCACGCTGAACCGGGAGTATAGGTGCTCACTTATTCACCAGTTCCCCATTGAGGAGATTCTCGCCGACGCCATTCGGCAGTACTTCTTGGATATCGCCGCTCTAGCACCCATGTTCCATGGGGTTGGGATCGAGAGGGTACTTCGGGAACCAGATTGTCTGGAGGGACCCGATGAGTTCCTTCTCAGCATACCCGTGGGGGAAAGCGACTTACATGAGCTGATCGCCGAAGAACTACTTCTTAATCCTCGACTGGATCTAGTCGGATGGGTATTAAAGAAGCAGCTGAAATGCGTGCTCCGTGAGAGTGACGCATATTACGGCTGGGAAAATTCTCACCGCGATGGGTATTTTGACGAGCTGTTCACCGCGACAGAGCCCGACGTGGAGGGCGAGTTCCTCCTGCATTGCGGGGGAGTCCAGATCCCGGCCGACAGCGTCAAGGGCATAGCTCGCACGGCTTCCATGCCTCGACTATCTGACCAGGTAGTCGCGCGGCCACTAGTTATTGTCGTACGAGTCAACGGCAAGCCCGTTCGGGCGTTGGTAGACTCTGGGTCCCTCGGGGACTTGGTATCTACATCCCTCGCTGATCAGCTCCGACTCAGGCGTAAGGAGCTAAAGGACCCAATTACCTTGCAATTGGCGGTCCAAGGTTCCCGATCCAAGATAAATCACTCTGTGAATGTTAAGATGAGCTATCAGGACATTACAGAGGAGCGGAGTTTCCTTGTTGCTAACCTGAGTGGGTACGACATGATTCTGGGGACCGCGTGGCTATTCCAGCATAAGGTGAGCATAGGGCTTAACCCTGCCCGAGTATGCGTTGGAAGCGCTGACGCCGTCCCGTTAGAAGGAGTCGCGACCGCTTGGGTGTTCACCGGAGCAGTCGGACTAGGGGAACATGATGCGCTCCAGGCAGCGCGAGATGAGCTGCTGGAATACGCTAAGCCCATATGCAAGACGGCAGATGAGACGGGCTTACCTCCTTTGCGCGCAATTAATCACACCATCCCTTGGATTGACGAGAATAAAATCCTTCCATGGAGACCTTCGCGCTGTCCGGAAGCGTTAAGACCACAATGGGATAAGAAGAGGAGCACTTACCTGAAGGCAGGGCGCTGGCAAGTTACCAACGCCGGGAACACCGCACCAATGCTCCTCATCCCGAAGGTAAAAACGAACCCTCCGGGACTCCGCGTTGTGGTGGACTTGCGGGCATGAAACGCAAACACAGTGAAGATGACCTCACCGTTGCCGGACATGGACGGGATTTTGCGCCGCGTCGCGCAATGCAAATTCCGGTCCTTGATTGACGGACAGGACGCGTACGAGCAGATACGCGTCATCCCTGCCCATGTACCTCAAACAGCCGTAAGCACGCCTGACGGAAACATGATTAGTCTGGTGTTGCAGCAAGGAGACTGCAACGCGCCGGCGACTTACCAGTCCTTGATGAACCACTTGTTCGGGCAGTATATCGGTGTTTTCATGGACGTTTACTTAGACGATATCATCGTCTACTCCAATACCCTTGAGGACCATGTCAAACATATCAAGATAATAATTGACATACTTGAGAGGGAAAAGCTCTATTTGAGCGCCGGCAAGATGCAGCTCCTCAAGGAGGAGCTTAATGTCCTTGGAAGAGTAGTTGGAGATGAGGGGATCCGCATGGACCCCCACAAGGTGGACGCAGTAATTAACTGGAAGGTGCCTACGAATCGTGGGTTATTGCGGGGATTTCTCGGTTCCGTGACTTACCTGGGCGGAGACGTGCCGGATATCGCGAAGCCTATGGGAATCTTACACGAGTTAACCAGTGATTCGGTCCCTTTTAGGTGGGGTTATACTCACCAACGTGCCTTCGAGGATGTGAAATTCCTCGTGGAGAAAAGTCGAAACCACCATCGCGTGCCGTTGGATTATACGCTGGGTGCGCCCCCGATCTGGTTGGTCACAGATGGCTGCAGCTCCGCGGTCGCTGGCGTCGTGTGTCAAGGTGAGAGTTGGAAAACGGCGAAGATCACCGCGTTCTTTTCAGCGAAACTTAACTCTGCGCAGCAGAATTACGCCGTCCACGAGATCGAGATGTTGGCCAGCGTTGAGGCGATGCTGAGGCATTGCGACATCCTGCAAGGATGTCGGTTCACCTGGGTGACAGACCACAAGGGTTTGATTCACCTTGTGAACCAAAAGAATCTGTCGGGAAGGCAAGCGCGTTGGCTTGAGAAAACTTCTAGCTTTGACTATGAAATTGAATACGTACCGGGAGCGGAGAACGTCCTCGCTGACGCTTTGTCTCGAATCTACTCGAACGACGCCCCTGGAACTGTTCGCGCGAGGTCAGAATACATGTATCACGATGTTATTGATAACAATAACCTCGAGATGGACTCTATTTCTATGCCGGTATTCGCTGGTCTTGAGGCCATGGCTTTGTCTAGCGACCGGGTGACGCGCTCGGGGACGCAAAGAACATCGGAGGCCGCTGACGCGGAGTCAGGCGAGGAAGATGCCGCCGACCCAAAGTCGAGCCGGTAAGAACGCGGCTGACGCAAAGTCAAAGCCGGTACGTAGTCCTTTGGCTCCAAAACCCGTATGGAACCAAAGGAGGGCGAGGGTACCCGAAAATCTACACGCGTTAGAAATTTAAAATAAGGGACGATACCCCTGTAATTTTACCAAGAACGCTAACCCGAAGAAACCCGCGAGGAATAAATTCCCGTGTCGCCAAAGTCCAAGAAAGGCTCCCCGATGGTCAACACCGAAGAGCCCGCGGTCCCAGCACCGACCGTGTCGCCAGCGATTAACACCAGGCGACGTGGTGGTGATAAACAAAAAGAGAGGATGTCTGGTGACACCGCAGATCACGTGGATAAATCGTCACGAGATCATTCCACGGAAGCAAATCCCGCAACCGACGCGTATGAACCACGCGAGGATCCTCCTCCCACTGGACCCACAACCACATCGGGCGACGATTTCGAATTCCTCGATGACTCTCTTCTGAATGTCGTTAACTCTGGCTGGCAGGGTCTCGACCTGAAGAACTCATCCGAGGGAATACGCCGAAGACCCGTTCTTCGGAAGATTTTGGCGACGCCAAAGGCTTTCCGAAACTTCGAGGTTGAAGAAGGTCTTATTTACTTGAAGGAACCGGACAACCAGGTTCTCTGTGTCCCAAAAACTGGAGTACAAGGGTCGAACTTGCCGCGAGATAATAATCACGGAGGCTCATTCACTCTTGGCCACTTGGATTGAAGAAGACGTTGGACTACTTGCGGGACCATTTCTGGTGAAAGAAATTGTGGATGATACACACAGTTACTGTGAGTCCTGTTCTACTGCAAGCGCAGTAAGCCGAGTAACCAAAAACCTTACGGTTTTCTGCACTCGCTTAACCCTCCTCGGAGCCATGGGATTCCGTGGGGGTGGACTTCGTTGGACCTCTACCGGAGTCCAAGAACCGCGACAGCGTGTTTAATTCCCTCGCCGTCGTGATTGACTTGCTTACGGGGATGGTCCACCTTGTCCAACGCGTATTAATTACACTGCGCGACAGATGGCCGAGTTAATGTTCGAACACGTATATAAACTACACGGTCTTCCAAGTCCATCGTGAGCGACCGAGATTCGCTATTACCAGCATATTCTGGAAACGACTTCACGAACTAATTGGAGTTAAGCTCAAAAATGTCGAGTGCGTATCACCCCGAAACTGACGGCAGCACCGAACGTGCTAACCCACACCATTACGCAGATGCTGCATCAGTGCATTGGTCCTGGGCAGAAGGATTGGGTGAGCAAATTACCCGCCATTGAGTTTGCCATGAATTCAGCGCGCTCAGAGACAACGGGTTACTCACCGTTCTTCCTAAATACAGGACGAATGCTCGCTCCTTGTTATGGGACTCGGACCGCACTCGGGAATACGCGGGTGTCGCTAACTTCGCGTTGCAACGCCGGTTGGCTATCATGAGCGTCACGACTCCATGATAGCCGCTCGCGTCAAGCAGACGCGGAACGCCAATCGAAAACACCAAGCTGCACCATTCGAGAACGGAGACCTCGTTTATCTCTCCTCGAAGAACGTCACCTTCGAGAAGGGACTAGCTCAGAAACTCATCCCGAAGTACATCGTCCTTACGCCATAATTCGGGACTTCGGAACAACTCATTCCAGCTCGACTGCCTGCGAACATGAAGCAGAGGGAGTACACGACGTCTTCCATTCATCTTTTGAGAATACATGTTCCTAACGATGATCGTAGATTCCCCGGGCGGTTGGAGTGCCAACTGGGTATCTCCCTCAACGACGAGACTAACGAGTGGGCGGTGGACCGCGTTGTCTCACATCACGGTCGCCGATCCAAGGCGCTCTTCGAAATCCTGTGGAAGTCGGGGATAAGAGCTGGATGCCGTACCCACAAGCAAAGCGCCTGGAGGCGCTCAACGAATATTTCGAGGCCATTGGGATTTCCGACGTCAAGGATCTCCCCTATGGACAGGGGAGACCTCCTGTCGGGAACGAGGAACTATTGGTAAGTTCGCAATGTCTTACTTTTGGGCTTATAAGGCTGGCGAGAACTTAGGAGAGTTTCTCACCTACCTTCCCACTTCCACTATGACGAAGAAGAATACTCCCCGCCACCCTTTCCGTCTTGGAGCACTCACCGAGGATCTCGACAAACTCCCCGAGCGCAT